>JAOWBL010023838.1:16038-32538 GCA_028564865.1 Zenarchopterus dispar
CCTTGGGGTTGCATCTGCCCCTTGTAACACGTACCGTAACACAATTAAGGATCAATTTATAACTTTTATGCCATGTTTGACTCACATAATACTTTCTTGTAGCCATAACTGAGCTGTAAATGCTGAAAATGGCCCAAAATAAGCCCAAAAGTTTTTCCTATTGGGATACTTTGTTTATGTCAAGAAAAGACTTCTTCAATGACAGAGTTTCTCTATGCTGAAATGGGCCAGACTAAGTGTCAGGAGTTGACAAGTTGAGAGTTGGAGTTTCAGAGAGTTGGAGCTTATAGTTATTTGGGGTTTGCAGAGGTGCCAACATTTTATTCTGGCTAATAGGCTCACAGACGACATGCCAGGTAAGGATCCCCCGATACCCACCCCAAGACATTTATACCACAAATTCTAATATTATTCCCACTATGCAGCGAAATAGCATCTAGATAATCATCAAAGATGTTAAAGCAGCAGCAGTCAAAAGTCAGTCATGTTTGTTTTTCATCCTGCTGCTTCATATTCATTTACAGACACACTCAACTCAGAAATGCCCAGTAAATCAAGAGTTTTCCCACTGCTGGCCACTGTTCATCTGTGATGGAGCACGAGGGGGTGCTTCAGTGTTTTGTTGCCAAGTATTACACATTCACTTCTCTGAGCCAGATGCAAAATAAGTGCTCCCATTGATATCTCTCACAGCTGAATGTTGGATAAATAAAACTGGTTTTAACTGCAAATGAGCAAAGCCAAGTACTCAAGGGACCTTTAGAATATTATGTTTACAGTTAGTTATCTGAACGATTCTCTTCTGCATAATTTCCCTTTCCCAATCGTTCTTCTGCCACCAAATTCACACATATATACACGATTTTACATGCACAGTGAGTTTTTAATGCACAACAATGCCTGTAGCAGAGATCAAGTACATTTACAAGATTTATGTTTGTTCTTTGCATCTCTCTTGAGGCAAACGTGCAGCGGGTTTAGGACTCTACTTTCCTTTTTGCATTTGAATGGCTGTAAGCAGAGCACGTACATCCCACTGTGGGAACAGGGTATAATGAATCAGGAAGAAAACAACAAAGCCTTCGGAGGTCGGTTGGTGTCTGAGTGTCTTTTCAATCATCACCATCGAGGACTCCAAGGTAAAATTCCCAAGGTGGGAACTCTCACCATTCTTCAGTTAGTGCTATCAGCTCAAGAGTGTTGTTTGTCCAAGCGTGTACATGTGTTTGTGGGACTGTCTGTATCTGCGCATCTGTCTTTGTATTAAAGAAAAACACAAAACAAAACACTTTTGCACTCCTGTTTGAAACTGTTGTGTGATGAAATATTGCGTAAAAGTTCAGTGGTGAGTGCAATTTCTATAAAGTTGCTTACTTCAACCTCAATGATATCAGATAGGCATGGTCAAAAAAAGAAATAGTATTAAAGATGCATTCAAATTTTCCACATGCTTTCTTTAACCCCTTAATGTCTGATGTGTCGTATATTTATAAAATAAGAAACTTTCCAAAAAATAAAATTAAAATTACCCAATGTATTCACAGAGATACAAAAAATATAAATGAGAAAACTTTTAAAGACTAAAATGGAAGTTGTTTTAATTTCAATATGTAATAAGTGCTTTAAAAAAGTAACATTAAGAAGTATACTAGTACAAATGCCATTTCTTCTCACAATATTGAAAAAGAGAGTTTCATTGAGAATCTTGGAGTGTAGAAATGTTTTTATGTAGTTAGGTCTCATTTACCCCTAAAACATCAGTAACTTTAGCCGAGCGAGCCAGTCTAGGTCTTCCATATAGAGAGTGAAAGGCCCATTTATGCTCGATGCAGAAGACAGGTGGACAGACCCTTTCCGTCTGGGGTACCTTTAAGGTACCACATAATAGTGGTACCTTAAATGTATTTGACCGTTTAAAGCTCACAATTTTTATGGCATAGTTCTACACTTTCAGAAGCCCTTTCAGTTTGAACTTCCTAATCTTTTAATTTTAGCCTCCAGCAGTTAAGCAGACTTCAAACACTTTGCTCTCAGAAATGAAAACCAAAATCTGCAAATTGTTGTATTCTTGATCTTGACATTACTTCTTTCCACTATCTTGAAGAAATCGGTATGCTACATTTGCTGGTGCAAAAATGGTGTGGATTCATTGAGCTGAATGGAAATCAAAAACAACCCAAGCCACTTGGTCACAGCCAACAAACTGAATAGTTGCATCAAAAAACTTTTGACTGTGGCTAATGCCACTAAAAGGAGAGGTACAAGAAGTGTTAAATCAGTGTTCATATCAGACATAAATTAAATGTTTTATGACTGTTGAGAAAAACAATAATTTCAACCAATTAGATGTTAAGCTTTTGACTGTTTTCTTTACTGAATAGATATGCTGATAAGGCTGAGGAGCAGATCACCAGCCACAGCTGTCACTTGTGACAGAGAAATGTTGCTGGCATCATGACAAACTAGGAGCCTAATGTGCCAGGCAAAATCTGCACCACCTTTAAGGTAGTACCTGAGTTGGGTTTGTACTTGGCAAGCCTAATGATTTCGCCAACTCTACCATATGACAACTTAGCTTTTTTTTTTTTTTTTTTTTTTTGACAAGGCACCTTTGGACCATCCTGCATGGATCATTTCACCACACAAGCATGAAGTCCAGTTAAACTTTTTTCCTGAAATTCCAATGGACTAAAAGCACACATACTCAGCCACTTACAGATCAGCAACATGATTTTGACCAGATGTGACACTGAAAAGCAATGGTTTTTCACACCTCTGTAACTCAAGTGGTAAAATGTGTGTTCATGTAGCAGCAAAGTCCAGTTATCCTGGGGATCTACTGCATATCCCTGCCCCTCTCCCTTTCACCAGCTTTTCCTTTCCTACATGTTCTTTGTTTTGCATTTTCTCTGCTGAATTTATGCTTTGGTTACCATTTTGTTGTTTATCTGGTCACAATTTCAGACAACCTGTTTGTTTTCTTGCAGTGGTTTGGGTCGTAAATATAACTGTTATGTAGTCTTCTTGGTTCCATCCCTAAAACCTCCTAAATTTAGTCACATTTATTACCTAAATGTACTGCTTGTGGCTTCACAATATTTCATTGGAAATTGCATGCTTTTTGCAATGACATCTTACTTCCCGCCTATCATTATGCATTAGCACTGGATTTACATACACAGTGGAGTGACTACTGGGCGTTAAATCTGTTTTTGATGCAGATTAAACATTCAGTCTTACTGTTTCTTTCAGGAAGTGTAATAAGAATGATTTGCAAATGAAGTTATGAGACACATCCTGTGTGGGATGAATTGTAGAGCCCATGGTGTCTGAACATAGAGTCCTCTCATCTATATCATTTTAACAACACAGGCTCACTTGTCATCATAGGTAAAGAAACCATATGCAGTACATTCTTTTTTACTCCTAAAATGTATCTTTTTATTTAAATGGTATTTATCTCGGTATAAAAGCTGATGAATATCTATTGGAGCGATAAATTATAAACACTTAATAAGAAAAACTACAATAACAGAACTACAATATGACATCAATGTACATAACACTATTTAGGCATTTAAAAGTAACGATTTGTAAATCTATGTGGTGAAAAAGCTTCTCATAAAACAGAGTAAATTTACTTGACAAACACAAGGTGTGTGTTTGTCATTTTTAACTTTACAACTCATACTGTATTGTTTTTTGAAACCACTATTATTCTTCTGAAATGTCTGAAATAAATTTGATTAGTTTGGGATTGCTTTCTTCTGGAGTTTATTGAACACCATGTGCAGGAGGTGATTAGCCACTACCAGTTCATCAGTCTGGATTTGGGAATCCCCAGGGTGTTTGAAGGCATCTCCCATCTTGAGTTTGCTACTTTTAACTCATACTCAATGCAGGTGTTCCATAGTTGCTTCTATCGTAACCCTGCTGCTCTGTTTCGGTCTGCATCTGGAGTCTTGACTGGTGTGTCCCCTCCTTCTATTGCTCTTGTGTTCAGGAACTTTTTTTTTTCTGCTCCTACAATTAACACCTCAGTGCTACTATATTTCCCACCAGCCTTTTGTATCCCCTGGAAGGACTTCTTCATTACCAGCCATTTCTTCAATTTGCTTGTGATACATACCATACTGGAGCTTCTTCATCCATGATAGTTCCTCCTCTCTCTCCTCTCTTCCTCATTAGGCTTTTGCTACCTGAGACATTCACTTAGAAGTTCATCGTTGTTGTTTGTTTCAGCTTTGTTCTTTTTATTGGGGTTGGGGGCTTTAAAGTTTACTAGTCCCTAGCTTCTCTCCTTCTACTTATTCTACACTTTCAGGGTGCTGGACTTAGGGTGATTCCCTCCATGCATTGTGAGAAGCTTTCTTAACCTTGACATCAGTGGCCCCCATGTCCTTCTGTGCTAGCAGGATATCTGGTTACCGGCAGGGTATTTGTGTTGATGACTGACTTTGTTACAAGCCTGGCTCTTCAGAATCAGCCTAAATTTTTGCAAATTGATCCCTTGACTTATCAAAGTGTCCTTGAGCAGGGCACTGAACCTCACATTGCCTCCCAATGTGCTTATTGGACTATGAGTATAGAAATTCAAAGCACTTCTTACAAGTGTGTGTTCGTATATGGTGGTAAATGAGAAACATTCTAAAGCACTTTGTAGAATCTGGATGATGTTAAAAAGGCCCTATATAATCTTAGACTATTCACAGCTTCTCACAGCATCTTTAGGGTTTTCAGAAAATCACCTAAAATAGACAAAAACATCCAGTGAGAGGCAGTTTTAGGGCTACAATTTGCATTGGTTTGCTAAATTTAAACAACAGAAAACTGTAGAATCATTGGCTGATCTGAGTCTCAATTTCAAATGTTTAATTTAGATGATAGATTATCATTTTGTGTAAATCAAGGGAATCATCTTGCTTTGTATCAGTGATTCAAGCAAGGGGTGATGTAATGGTGCAGCGAATATTTGCTTTTCCCACTTTGGGCCCATTTGAGCACTGTTTAAATGCTATATCCTGAATGAGTGTTGTTAACATTGACTACCCTGTTGCAACCACAGTGTAATCATCCTCTAGTCCGTCTATGCTACAAAGAAATGAGAGAAGGCCTTTTTAAAGGAGAAATGGGGCCAACCAACACTACACTATATAGGAATATATGAAATGTAAATAAAACTGGAAAATGGAGCTGTATTATTTTAAACCAGTTTACTCAGTGAAATTGATTACTTCAGAGTCTGCTCCAATCTAAATCCTGCCTGTGCTTTTAGCATCTTGTGGGTACTGATGGTCCAACAAGGTTACATCGTTATGTGGTGCTTTACTGCAAGAGCTTGTGAGGCTGTGGTGTGTTTGCATGGAACTACAATGAATAAACAAAACATGATAGGGGAAGAGGATAACAAAGCAGAAAGGAAAATAAATGCCAGCTGTCTGCTTTATCATGGAGATAATAATAACAGGGCTTAGCAATAGACACTTCAATTGGTTGCATTAGATGCAGCAGCATATCACAACTCCGTGGCTTGGCTCACCGCCAGAGTTTCTGACTTTGGACAATCTCTCTTTCATCTTACTCCTTGGAACATGCTCCAAAATAAATGAGAGCTTTTGAGATTCCAGACGACAACCATGAGAACCTGCAGTGATGAGGGCTTTAATTTGTCAGAGTGACCTTCAGATTTACTAGTCTGTGAAGTATCGATGGAGCCATAAGGTTTCAAGAAAGCTGTGTCATAAAATACTGTTAGCTACTTACCAGAAATGTTGTTGGTTTTTCTTTTTCTCACTCCCTTTTTTTTAAGTTATCCAGCCTTGCATCCCAAGGGGTTGTGTCAGGAAGGGCTTCCAATGTATAACCCATGCCAAATCAATATGCTGATCAGTGATCTGCTCTGGTGACCCATAAAGAGAAAAGCTAAGATAAGAAGTAACAAGTTTAACATTTTAACAAAATGGGAGAAATACCTCTTCAACACAGGCACCACATTCCTCACACTGGAGACTACACTCAATTATATATTCCTTACCATTTTTTTATTGCATCTCCCCCACTAAATACCCTGATTAAGTTGGTTTGTGTGTGTGTATTTGGAGATGCAATCTTGGTAGCGTGCATGTGTTAGCCTTTTAAACACTACTAAAATCCTAATCCCTGCAAAACATAACTGTCCTTCTAAACTTAAAGTGTTTCCAGAACCATGTCAAATGCAGTAAATGTCAATTTAATTAATTAGCATCATTAATTTCTATAGGAACCCTTAAGAAGGGGCTGAGTCTGCTTACCAAAAGGAATACATCAAAAGATTGGCAGTTGGTTTTATAATGCCACCACTGTATTCTGATGATGGTGGCAGCAGTGACTTCTCATAGCGTCTCTGAGAACAGAGCCTCTCTGTGGACCATAATCACCACATTTGTTGGATGCTGAGACTCAGAGAAACAGTTAATGACCCTGTAAACAAGCAAGAAGTGCCTGCGTAGCTAGCACATTGCTAAATGTCAACAGAAAGAGAGAAAGTAAGAGAGAAGTGAAGAAGTTGGGAAGTAGTTCAAGTGAGTTCTCGTGTTTGTCATCAGTTATAACTTTGAGTTTCTTCTCATTTTGGTGTTATGGGAGATAACTACAGGAAAAGAAGGGAAGCTATGTGTTCATAAGGCCGAGGTCTATTCTAATACATACGTTACTAGAGGTTAAGTGTAATTTGTGTTCCTACACACTATGCAATGTCTTGATAAGTGAATCAATTTGTTTATGCCTCCAGGTTGCCCGGAAAATAACCAAAACTGAACACGTAAATGTTGGCACTGAAGACCAAAAACAAGGCAGCATTTCACAGTAAAGTGATGGTTTGTGGTCACTCATGAAAGCCATAACAATAAGGTATATCAAAAGTAAAAATATTAAATCTAATTTTAATTGAAGGAAGTGTGTTCCTCACCTTAAGCTAAACTTAGAGCTTGTTTTCAATGAGTGGATAGTCTAATAACCGATTTACTTTTAGAAACTTGAGGAACCATATCTGAGACTAAAATTTGTGGTTAGGATGATATAAAATGTTTACCTTTTTTCAGCCACTCTGATGTTGATATTTTGATTTGCTTCAGATTATTGCCCTGTAAACCAACTCAGTGGTTATCATGGCAGAGGTGACAACAAGACTTGAAGAAAGTAATGATGCCTACCCCTGCCTTTCACCTACCTGGAATAGGCTCCTGTGTTATGCCCTTGACCATGCATAGGATTAAACAGGTGTACCCAGAAAAAAAGACAAGGCTCAAGCAAGCGCTTAAAAAAAAACAAAAAAACTTATAGATGTAAAGGTATTACTTGCACACGTATAGGGGCTTAAAAAAATGTGAGCATTCCTTTGTACGGTTTTAACAGGGAGCCAGTTTAAAAAACAAAACAAAACAAAAACTGGTTATAAGGAGCATCCTTTAGCCTAATATTGAAATTGGAACTGCATGGTCTGGGTTTTTCACATCACTCTGGGAAGTGAAACTTTTTTTTTTTACAATCTAAAAAGTTTGGGAACCACTGGATTAGTTCATGAATGTTTTATTCAAAAACCCAAGTGTGGTTCAGTCTTGTAAAGTGAATTTAGTCAAAATTAATTTGCAAGTCATTTTGCTGTGGAAAAAAGAGTGTACAATTATACATACAACAATTCAAAATTAAACAGAAATAGTTGCCTAGATTAAAATGTAATTAAAGTTTTAGCAGTTAGACAAATTATTGTAATCTCTTTTTTCCAAAAAAAAGGAGAGAGAAGTCTTCAAAGTCTATTAAAATTCAGCATTCTTCTCATCGTCCTTTTAATTACAGAACTTGAGAGAATTGGGTGAGCAGATCTACTGTGGTGGACAATTTGAGAACAGAATAGTTTCCTTTTGAAGAAGTTCGATTTCCACATTGATATAATCAAATCTCCCCTTTATCCTTTTTCCATGGGGTCATTCATTTGTTTTTTAGTTATTATCAGGGATACTATGGAAATAGTCTTTTTGAATGGTTATTTGGAGGCCACATACAAGAATATGCTGTGTACAGACATGGCAACATGCCTCATCATCCAAGTCCATTTTTTTCCATCACTGTGACACCAAAACTAGTAAATTTTTAACTGAATGACACCCAACTGTGGCTGTTTTTGTTTTTTGGGATTTGCTCAGTGAGAGTTGGACACGGCAGTCTGAGCACTAGCTCCGGAGGCAGATGATGTACTTGGGGGTCATTAATTAACTCATCCAGAGCTTTTATTAGCTGCTTAATGGATCTGGTTAGAGCATATCAAGGCCTTGATTACCTCCCATTGGCTATGCGGAGAGGTTGACTACACATGTGTGTGAGAGCTGTGTTTGCGAGGAACTGTGGAGGTGGTGGCAAGTGTGTCCTTTGCATGTGTGTACTTTTGTGTGTGTATCAGTGTGTGGGCGTGTGTTCATGGAGCTCCGGAGACATCTCTACTAACTTAATTTCACGATGACCAGTATTGGGAGGGAGGAAGTTGAGTGAGGAAAGGTGCATTTATTATTCAGACTTAACTATTTCCTCCTACATATGTGACCCCAGCACAACCTCTTGTTTTTATCATGCACTGTAGTACAATAAGATTTACATTTGTTGGCATCTCCCAGGACACAACTGCAGAGGTAGGGCAGAGTTTAAGTACATGAAATGGAATTCATTTTCTACCAACAAACTCACAAAGGCATAGCTAAAGTAAAACAAGCTAAAGGGACAGATCAAAGCAAGCTGTGGCTGTACAGTTTTATCTAAAGAGATAACCACTACTAAATTAGAAATGAAGAATTTAAAATATCCATCCAGGCACTGATCTGTAATCTTCAGAACATTCCCAGAGTTTAATATAAATTATCAAAGTTTGTCTGTTCAGAAAATATTTTTAAAATGTTCAAGCTTACAATAGGAAGGACTCCAACATAGGTTATATCATATGTGCACATTTAAAATACAACTTCCTCTGTTGGGGGAGGGGGTCTGTGCTCACTATAACACATGGACATAGACGATTTAGGTTGCACAATCTAACAGAATCAAGGCGTTTTTGAGTCATTGAATTAATGTGGATCTTTTGGATAAGTAGCCTTGTTTCACCATAATAAATTAAGAAATAAAAAAGAGTTGTATCAGAAGACTCATGGGTACTAAAATAATTTCATTAAAGACTGTATGTATTTTCTGTTTTGACTGCGTTTGAATGAAGTTCCCAACCCTTTCAATTGCCTGTGGGGAATATTCTTAATTGAGAGACAGGAGATGATGTGTGGACGATCTTTTGTTTCTTTCTGTCTCACACAAACATTCGCATATGGCTCCAACATAGCAGGATTCCTATGGCTTATCCTGTGCCATACGTTCGTTCAAATCAAACATCATCAGCAACAAATGAGCATCAAAAACATGTTGTCCCTCTTGCAGCTATCAGTTCTTCCCCTCGACTTTTTGTTCTTTTATTCTCTTTTCACAAACCAGAAGCTCACATTCAGAAAGCATTGCAGCGGTACATTGGTTGAAAACCTGTGAGGGTTGCTTGATAAATGTGACGTTCTCTGTATGCCTATAGTCAATGAAGATTTGCATGTTAATTCGAATAAAATATATGAAAAAGAGTATGAAATGCAAAGGGTGATGTAGGCAGGCTTATTGACAACAGCACATGAGGGGAAGGCATACAGCTTACAGAAGGAAAATTTGAAAAAAATCTAAATATTTTGCAGTTTCATAAACAATAAGCAAGTAGTAATAACACATGCAATAGATACATTCTCATACGGTAAATGGGTTTCCTTGCCAGGCATCAATTTAAGCAGTACTCGAAGAGCCAAGGTGGCATCTGCTCCATCTCCCTGCTCTTTTGCTGCTCTCTCCCTGCCATTATCTCAGTTCTGATATTAGCAGCCAGTCAGGTGGCTGCTTGTGTGAAGTCGATCCCGTAATTGGCAGAAAAGCCCAAAGTGCCTGTTCAGACTGCTAAAGTAAGTAGGATTTTATTTTTAAAAAAGACACTGGAACACAGTTAATCAGGGTCATACTGTCATTCATGCAAGTGAAACATATGATGCTTGCTTGCTCAAATTCACGCTTTATGGCTAAAATCGACAACAAGCAGCTGACACACACAGATGCAAGTAACTAAATAACAGCCAATCTTATAGGGCGTTTTAATACCATGTGATCCGATACAAAAGGATTACATCCGGTACAAGCCAAGACTGCTGTGCGACTGAACAACTGGGTCCGAGCAGAGCCCAGGCAGAGCTCTGCCAGTCTTTGCTTCCGCCTTGGCAGTACTTTTTTTGGATGTTATTTTAGTATCAACATCTGGAATGTGCAGATTTGATCATAATGAACACATGGTGACATTAGTTACCATCATAGTTTATCATGAGATAAGCTGATCTCCAATAGTTGTGCTGTGGCAAATGAGGTAAGATAGACATGTTCTAAGCAGTTGCCAGGCTTGCTCACATAATCCAACTGTGGTTGGGTAACCAGGGTTGGTAGGAGTCCTGCCAATATAATGCTGTCCAGAGATCTGAAATTTGGGCTTCAAAATGACAATCGGCCAATTCTTTTTTTACAAGCTATGGTGTGTACATAAACCAAGATCCTTGGACAAAGGATTTGTGTAAAAGTGTTCGAGTGGTATGGCAGAAGACCAGAGGTGACACAACATTTGCAGATGAAGTCCCTCAACTATGGACTGAGCTGCCGAACGAATCAAATCACCAGTCAGTGCTTTTTTTTAACAAGTTGATGCAAATTCCTGAGGTCTTATTGAAATGTAAGCAACATATTTTGGTCATTTACCACAATGAAAAAGTACAACAGCTTCCCTTTCAACCATGTTTTAACAGCTCTCTTCATTCTGGCTAGTTTTAGGGGGTGGAGCAAGCCCCACTCATCTCACCAATGTTTGCCTTCACCATACATACATCTGTGACATCCATTTCTAAGGTATACTAATGGACCATGATTTGAATTTGGGTAGAGATAAAGATAGCATAGATTGGATCTGTGAAGTCATAGTAACATGCAAATCAGAAGGGTTTAATGAATGAGTTAGTTCATTTCTTAGCTGAACCAAACTAACTGATAAGGTTGTTATGTCAGACTTACCCCATTTAAGCCCTTAAGAGTCACTGCCCTGTGTACTTGAGATATTTTCCAGCTCCAACACACCTAATTCAAATTAATAGATCATCATTAGGTTTGAAGGTATTTTTCTGCTTTACTTGGACCTGCTGATATTTTCTTAATAAATTTCCTTTTGGTCATTAAAAAAGTAAGTTTGAATCAAATTTTAATTGAAGTGAGTTCTAAGTCTTTGTTGCTGCTCAAACACACCTGATTCAAATAAGCATATTATTATGACACCCACAATTCCTACAAGTTTTTACATTTCAAGACTGCAGAAGTGGAATACTTCTGTTGTGACCACAAGCTTTACAAAAACCTCAAAGTAAGTTGTTTGGTTATCTTACACGGCTCCAATTTTGAACACCAATCATAGTGACTTTCTTTTGCAGACTTCATCTCTAAATGATGGTAAACATGACAGCTGTCATCAGTGGCTTTTTGTTAAACTTTCTATTTGACAAAGAACATAAAACCTGACTGAGCAATCGCTCACAAAAAGAAAAAAAACCCTCCAGGGTTAATAGCGTCAATTCAGAACTCTTCCTTTGATGACCTTTCCTCACATGATGACACAGCTCTGCTCTCTCCACCAAGTTTATCTTTTTATCAAGAGAGCATCTTCTGTTTAATTCCACTTCTTTCTCACTTTAACCTTTGATAGTGGTTCAGTATGCAAATCATCATCTTCACATTGTTAGGAAGATGAATTAGCATTTGCCCCCTTCCTCCTCTCCGCATTATCTCACTTTGGATTTACATAGAGATTCATTGTCATGGTATGCATGAGCACATGAGTTCTTTCCTCAGCTGTATCTCAGAACTGAAAATCAGCATGTTTTAGATATTTTCCCATTTTTCTCACCGTACTTGTCATTAGTATGTAACCTTCACCTAAAACCAATAGAAACACCTATTGAGGGTTCCCCTGCCCCCATTCTCTATTACACACCAGGAAATGTGTAAATTAAATACACGAGACAAACTCAAGTACATTTGTCAGAACAGATGTTTTAATATTGTAGTTTGAGAGAGAAATAAAAAGGCATACTGCTGTGCAACTCCAACAGCATACTGTTGGATATTGGTGTTGTGATGAATAGTGTTTATTCTTATAGGTATGATTTATTTTCATATCTTTTGGTGGAATTGAACTCAGTGAGTGGGCTGCATGTAGAACAAATGCAAATGTTGTTTACCACTATTATTAGAAATTGTTGGCTTTCATTGTTTGAGCACATTGGTATGAGGTCTTGTTTTAGTAGATTGTGTTCCTGAAGAAAACCTTCAAGTATACAGGAAGATCAAAATTTCAAATGAGCAAGTTGAACATGCCAGAGGATCATGATTTTGGGGAAAAAATAAAAACTTATTCTGGTGACTGAGAGCTTATACTTTCCCGAAAACTCAGCTACTTGTTAATGCCAAAGACACAGACATGAAATATTGTTTTTATCAGGCATAAATTTCTGAGTCTGTTATCAATAACCATTTTACTGATGCAGTACCAACATACATCTGTTGTCTGAAACTAAGCTGATTCTGGACTTTAACCCTGTAGAACCCACAGGGTCATATTTGACCATTTTTTGCTGATACCCAGTGTTTTGGGTTTTTTTTTTTTTGTTGTTGTTTTTTTTAAAAAAAGGGTTGTTGGATTCTCCAGGGTTAAAGTTGATGAATTTTATTGAAAAGTCACATGTCGTTGGGTCTAAATGAAATGTTTATGCAATGCTATGGTCAGAATATCAACAACGTCAATACAACTCTGTCCATAATGGACAGTTTTTCAGAGCTAAAGCCACATACTCAGCTGAACTCCAACCCCCTCTTGCAAGAGGTGCACCTCTTTATTCATCTGCCTTACACCCAACCAGCTACATTGCCCTTGCTCAGTTAATGCAACCCAGAAGTCCAGTTCCTCAACTGACCATTGGGGTCTGGTTCTGATAGACAGTCAAATTCCATTGACATCCATATTAAATTGACTAACTTTGCATTAACCAAAAAAAGAACAAAAAATTATAACCTGGTTCAAAAATATTTTTGTGTCTTTAGCTATATTTCACATCCATGACAACCAAACCAGAGTGTATTTTTATTGTACAACATCAGGTAAAATTAGGGAAGTGGTATTTTGATTTTCACTGTCAGCAGCTAAGCTAGTTAGCCATCGTCATTGTGACTACTTGACAATACTTACCACAACACTTACACTGTAAAAACAGCTAAATATTCTGTAAATCTAGTCAAAATGGTATTATTTTAAGCAAATATATCATGCACAACTAGTTTCATGAAATAAATGCACTGTGAAAGACATTTAAACTGAGCTAAATTGTCATTACTCATTTTAAAGTGTTCCACACAGCTGAGGTCTTCCTCATGCTGTCATCCCTTTTACACCTAAAATGAACCTAAGCACTAAAACACTACTTGGATATTTGTGAAAGCTAAGTAAAAAAACAAATCTGTGCACTGAAATTGAAAAGCAGGTGTCCACCAAACAAACAAGCAAAAATTCAAATATTTAGGTCCTGCCCAACACAATACTCTGCCATTTTTAGCTTTATCAGGGTTTTAAGCTGCAGACTAAAGATTTTACCAAAATGTAGTTTTGTAGGGTCACTAATTATACTCAAGATCCAACCATTGGTGTTACTGACACTAAGTACATCATGGAATAAAAAATTTAAATGAGACAAATCTATAGACTTACAATTAACAAAAACAAACAAACAAAAAGCCATAATGCCAAGACAAAAAAAAAAAAAGTGACTAACTGCCACCTCACATCGAAAGATTTTGATCATGGAATCACTTTGAAACTCAAACAAGACACTATGATTTTCATAAGACTGCTGAAATTTGTCTGTGGCTTGAAAAGCACTTGTAAAATCGTTATGTGTAAGGTCAGCATCATGCGATAAAGTAAAGTGGCTTTATCTCAAGGTTTTGAATTGGAATTGGGTTCAGAGAAACAAATATCTTTTCAAATTCATGTTTGCTTTTTTTCACATTTCCTCCACTAACAACTACCATTCTCCATTAGATTGACAAAAAAGTAATATCTCCAAGTTTCTTTTAAAATATTTGTTAGGACTGCTAATTAGTTTTTGACATTATGAACTGAATTTCAGAAAAATAGAGATGATACTGTACTGTTGGCAGCCAAACATGCTACAAACTGAATTTATTCAACTGTGTCTTCTCCTCAGAAAAGGAAAGGGTTGTCATCATTTCTTAATTTGTGTCACCTAACGGTGGTATGTTGTTCTTCTGCTTTCAAAAGCTGTGTTGTTTATTCAAATACAACACAGAAAATGCTGGTTAATATCCAACAAAAGTAAAAGCTTCAAATGTTAGAGGTGTTGTAGTTATGGGGATATTGGCAAGAGCTCACTCACCTGAAGCTCCTCAAGCTGTGTGCTTTCCTGGAAAATGAATTCTGTCTTTTCCAATATGTTCAGTGCACACACTGTATCAGCAGCTCACTCAAGAATCAAACATCCAGAGTTCCTCTTTATTAAGCTACAATTGTGTATCTTTACAGCCCCAACTGTCTTAAAGAATTGAATGTTATTGTGGTGATAGGATTGGAGGTTGGGTTATTACTAAACCCTTTTGACACAAATGAAGAAGAAACTTGAGAGGTCTGTGTTCAACCTTTTCATGCGAATACTCATTCCCACTAGTTTTGAAGGCACTGTTTCAAGAGGTATATTTTTGGTGCTGTTAGTCTGTCTTTTTGAAAGAGGGTGCAAAACCTCCTAAGCCAGTGATACAGCAGTCTATATGTCAGCCCAAAATCTGCATCTGTCCACACTCCAGAAAAGTTTGTCACAATAAAAGATCAGGAATTCTGAGGCTTTGTTTTGAAATATGGTTGACTTTTATTTAAGAAAAAAAAAACATGTAGCATTTAGAGATTAACCTCATTAAATTTGTCATTTCTATCTATAGCTGATGACTTCTATCCAATTTACAGATATTTCTACTTTTAGAGACCCTACCACACCAATCGCAGTAGGGTAGGGGAGATGATCCAAAAGCCACTCCTCAAAAAAAGTATAAAATTGCTAATTAAGTTGCATGATATTGATGATTTAAAAAAAAAAAAAAAAGTTGCATGGTATTGTTCTGCCCACATCACATACTTCGTTTCTCTGATTGATTGAATGGCTCTATCTATAACTGTCCAGTGGTAGTGTCTTCTGTGTCCATTGGTACTCCCCCATGGAAATCAAAGTCACATCTGGAGGAACTGGAATAATAATTTGTATTGAAGATAGAAGGAAATATTATGTTTGACCAGGCGAGGGTGCAGGGATGGAAGCTACACAGGGCCAAAAAGATTTTGCACCATTTTATCTGAAATCTTACACCATAGGAAACTGTTTTTGGACATGCTCACTGAAGAAAACGCCATTGATATATTTGGTGACGAGTTTTAGACTGGCTTCTTGAGTGAACTCTGTTCAGTCCATAGACTGCATAAGATATGGTTGAAGGATTAGGTCATGTGACCCATTGCTTTCTGGAGACTGGTTTTGAAATTCATTTTTCTTCTTGCGGGGCATAGCCATGTTGCTTCAGAAGTTGATGGAAACACACCCACCGTATGTCATTCAAAGTTAACTTTGCTTCCAGCTCCTTCAGCCAAACTCCACCAATATATCTGCAGAGCTGCAGTCAGATGTTTAAAGCAGGATATATTGTTTAATATGTTGACTTGATGGTGAAATCAAACATGACTATTTTATTTAGCTGACGCTGGGATAATATAAACAGGATGAGGAGGTGATAGCTGCTAGCCATTGGCTAACTTCACTGTCCATCAGTCATACTGGAAATAAATTTAATAATTTATACAAACTCATCTGGCGTGGTAGAAAAAAAACTAATTCCCTCCAGAGTTATCGTGGATGTGAAATCAAACTTGTATGAACACACCTGATTCAAATTAATGGTCGTTATCATAATGTCATCAATGCCTGTACAAGTCTATTAATGACACAGTCATTTGTATCAGTGTATGTTGAAGCAGGGAAACATCCAAAACATGCAGGACAGCGGCTCGATAGGACTATACTTGCGTACCCCTGCACTAGGTGATAGTACCAGTGAGTACCTCCTTTTTTCACACCTACTGGACTGGGGTTCTACCCAACTGAGTAGGGTTGAACATGCAATGTCACCAGGCTGCAGGCCACTGATTGGCCAGAGAGTATACCTACCATATATAAAACCTGGTAACACACACACACACACACACACACACACACACACACACACACACACACACACATATATATATATATATATATATAT
>JAOWBL010023885.1:0-32497 GCA_028564865.1 Zenarchopterus dispar
TGATAAGAAAGTTAATTCTTTAATTTAAACAAATTTCGTTGTATTTACATATAAATTAGCAATATGCTACGTGGATGTGCACAATCATTTACCATATTTAACAACCAAATAGAGAACAATTTTGGTAGTTGTTTTTTTTTAATAATTCATGTATGTTAGACATTTGTTGTGACACCTTATTGTTTTAAAGCCTGACACTGAAGAACTTGCATAATTAGGTCTTAAATAGAGGCGCCCTGCAGGTAATTTGCTACTGGCCCAGGCGCGTTAATTAGGTGAAATACGGCATTCTTTATATAAAGAAGTATTTATTTTGCATCTGTTTTTAATACAGATAAATATAACATCCCACTTTTTTGCTCTTGAAATTAAATACAGCAACATGAAACTCTACTCTAGTTTCTCACTCAGTTTCTGTCTTAATGGTTAGGATATTTAGTAATGCTCATATCAATGGATATATTCAGTCATAAAGTTGGATCAAAATTAACTGTTAAACACCATTTGATAAATCCAAAATAAAAAAAAACTTGCTCTCAGTGTATTATCTGATCTAATGTGACTATCACAGACTGAGAAGGTGAAAGCAGATAAAGTCATACTCTTATCATGACTTTTCTTCAGGTCATTCTAGTGAACGGATGACATCACTAGTCATAAGACTACATGCATATGATCCACTGGTGTGCATTCACAGTACACTTTGACATTTCCTTTCACTGTAAAAATACCAGCTCTGCTTCATTCTATTTTCTGTGTCTGTAACTAAGGCTAGGTGGTCCAAACTAAACATATAAAAACTGGGAGAGCTTTTTGGAAAACAATGCATGTCAAGTATTTATCTCATTATCTGTTCTCCTGACTTCCCTTTGCCCTTTGAAACACACTGTATAGGACGTCATTTAAGCTTCAGCTTGTGATAAAAAAGCCAATAATATAAGCAAAACAAGACATTAACAAAAGGTAAAACCACTGATGGGAAAGTGTGAGTAAAATTACTTTAATATAAATGTTTAACTAAATAATGCTCTATTTTAATGTGCCGATGACACTGCTGGAATGTAAAAATGAGAGAATGTGTCATCAGCCAAATTTTCCATTGCACAGACAGAATATTTATATTTGGAATCTCTAACTCGCTGCTCTACTACAGACTGGCTTCATTTTCAGTTGCAGTTCCTCTAAAATAATACTTCTTTATTACTGCCTTCCTTTTGTTGTGAGAATGTGTGTTATTTGCAAGCTAACAATAATTTATCAAAGCACTGAGCCTCATGACTCACTTCTCTAATCACTCCACAGTCACGAGATCGTGTGGGGTTGTTCCCCTACACCTCCTCCATCGCTCACTCTTAATCTCTCCAGAAAATCTCATCTTGTGCCTAATAAGAAGCACAAAGAGTCTTAAAAAATGTATAGCATTCACACACACTCCGATCTTTCCGTAATGCTAGGAAAACCTCTCAGGTCAAGTTTCTTAATCCACACAAAGATTTCAAGACTCTGGGACTAGTTAGTGCCTTAGAGTATGTTCTAGATGGAGACATAAGATTTAACCTGGAGAGAAAGCATCTGTCATGTTTCTCCTCATGTGCTTTCTAGCGTTTAGAACAAATGAAAGGATTAACTGTTGAGCCAACCCCACCCCCACCAACACTCACTCACTCTTTCTCTCTCTCTCACTCACTCACTCACACGCACATGCACCCACTTTTACTTAATGATCTAAATTAATGGGTGGATCATTTTATTAAAAAATGTCCAATAAATTTTAAATTAAATTTTCTGGGTTTCTACAACATAATATGACAGGCAAACAAAAATAATAGTTTTATATTTCGGAGGAATTGTGACTTTAAGTGTCAATTTCTCTGAAAATGTGTATATTTTTTAAAACATTTCACCAGTAGAACACCTTAATATCTTTGAAAAAAGTGGAAGATAAAAACAACCAATCAAAAAAGTGATAAAGATGACAAAGAAGAAGTTAAAATGGAAAGTAGGGACATTTACTAAAACTTGCAGAGGATGATGTAACCAAACTCACAGCTATTTAACACTTTACTTCTGATAAATTATAAAGCAAAAGATGGGCACTTGTGCTTTAACTATGAACTACTGACTTATTTTTAAAAAATAAAAAAATAAAAAATCCCAGACAGCTCATGTGAATGACCCAAAAAGTAACTGTAAGTCTTGGGGGGGGGGGGGGTAATGACTCCAAATGTGACACCTCTCTGGGCTCAAATACAAATATGGTCTAATAGCCAACTGGTGAAAAATAAGACAACATTGATTAAAAAAAAATATATTTGATACAGATGTACAGAAATTGAAGTCTTGAAATTGCAAAACTGCCTCCAGGATGGAGTCCTTAATTACAATAATTTTTTGAGGATGAAAAAAAAAAACATTGTGTGTAAGGCAGAGCACAAACATTAAACTTAAACTAGGAAGGGAGGAAAATAAGTATCTAATTGTTCATTTAAAGCCATAAACATGTTTTCTCCCTTTCAAGTGTGTAAACAGATGAGCGCATTTATTGCACAAAATGCAATTACACAGAAATCAGTCACTAACAGGCAGAAAAATTATTTAGTTCCTTGAAAAGCGTTTCCTCTCAAAGAGGAGGAGAAGAAAGAGGAAGAGGAGGTGAAGTAGACCAAATGAGCACAGAAGTGAGTTAACAAGTCTTTATGAAGCAACAAAGCACAACTATGACGTTTACATAAATCACAGCCAGATCTGAACTCTGAACTGACAAGAGAGTTACGCCATAGTTGAAGTTGACTGGTTAACAATGTTACAACAGAGTTTGGAGGGTCTCCTCTCTGTATATATATATATATATAAAAAAAAAAAATTTTAAAATTAAAAACGAAATTAAGGGCGTATGGATTATGACAGGGCAGAGTTAAAAATAAGAAATACCACGACGGCCACAACTGTGTTTAGACGGAAAGATGTTCATCAAATCATAACTTTGATTTATGAACCCTTAAAGCTGATCCCAGAGACAGTTTTTAAAAAATCATTTTAGATTCCTCTCTCCCACCTCCACCCCCTCGGCCACGAACCGAGAAAGCTGTCAGGGTGAATTCAGTCTCCGCAGATGGAGAAAACAACACAGCGACTCACCCAGAATATCAAGCTGAGGAACAGAAGGATAGTTTTAGACGTGACGATGCCGCAGTCCATGTTGTCCGACAGAGATGGAAAGTCTGAAGAAAGAGTGTCGTCGCCGCGGTCCGGGATTTATCTGAGGGCTGAGCTACACCTTCTGCCTCGGTCACAAGTTTTCTGCCTTCGTGCGTCTGTCTGACTGACTGTGATCATATGGTCACATGTTTCTGAGGAAGCGTGAGCAACGCGAAGCATGAGAAATGGCCCGATAGCTCCCCCATCTCTGCTGCTGGAGGCCAGGTCCTCCGACGCAGCTACTACAGATTTCTTTCTTCCACTATTTTTTGTTCAAATTAAATCAGATAATTAACTTGCCATTGACGTTTTCATTTAAGAAAAAATAAAAATTAAATGAAACATTAACAGAATAAATTCAGCTCCTCTTTTACATACATGTGTACAGGGTGTGTGTACAGGGGTGTTCCTATACAGCATGCTCTGCTGTACATCAGTGTTATAAATAGTTCCCCATGACTGGATATATTGGGTTGATATTTCTTACAAATAATTGGTTCTTCTGTGTTTCAGTTCATTCTGCACACTGAATGTTTAACATTGTTTGCACCCTGAGTGAAGTGTGGGTTTATGTTGATGACCACTCATGGGTTCGCCGTGTAACTGAGCTGAATTTTATATTCTTATGACTAGTAGCAAAAGTAACTGCAGCCATGTCATATATGAGTTTCAGGAAGAATCGAAGTTTTATGTAGTTTATGTTGCTTGTTTTAACAATAAATGGGTGCTGTCAAAGTTGGTGTCTTCTGCAATTGGTCCTTGACTACTAGTGCCACAATACATCTATCTATGTATCTATCTTCTTTAATATGTAAAATGAAGCTACTTCTCCCAAACAATTGTTTTGTTCATATTAACTCAGAAGGAGGGCTGGGAATCTTTTATCTGCTAAAGTGAATGCCTCAATTGTGTCTGAGTGGTGGTTCTAGCCAGACTGAATAGGTGTAGTTGTAATCCAGCAGACTGACAAATCTTTTTGGTCCAAGGGAGTGCAGTAGGCTCTAACTGCTCTTGCAATCATGACATGGAGATTGACTCACCTTTTAAACCACAACTGTCCACCATATGAAAAGAGACAATCAGAATGACAAACATTTAAATTTATTTCTGCAATGTGAAAAAAAAAAATCTAAATGCTATGGACCAAGGGTGTCCAATCCTGATCCTTGAGAGCTACTGTCCTGCGTGTTTTAGATGTTTCCCTGCTTCTTCACACCATGATACAAGATGTTAATGACCATTAATTAGAACCAGGTGTGTTAGAGCAGGGAAATATTTAAAATCTGCAGGTTAGTAGCTCTGGAGGACCAGGATTGGACATCCCTGGACTATCTTGTCCAGTGATAGAAGATTGAAAGTACATGGGGTTTGTTTTTGTCACAACTCTCATCCAGTTATACACTGCATAGAGCAAAACGAATAACTAAAGGATCTACTTCTGCCCCATGATGAACAAATTGAAGAAATATCATTATTTGTCTTTTATATACACTATATAATGGGAGAAAAAAATGGGTGTGCCATCATCATTTGTGAACAGATCCAGAGGAAAAGACATGCTTGTTATTTCTTAAAAATATGCCAAACAATGACATAATAAAACAAACATAACTTTGCATATCCTGAAAATTAAATAATTGTATTTGAAAAAATAACAAGTAAAGCAAAGCAACGTCTTTAATCGTAGCCACTGAGAAATGATGTGAGAAACCATTGCTCATGCAATGTTCTGCTGGGAAAACTTCCAGTCCAGCTTTCAAACAAACATTATATGACACTTGTTACCTAACTTTCTGCAGACCAATCACACCTCCACCAGCAACTTCAATTCCCTTAGGAGACAGCAGTGGATCCTTCAACAAACCTTTTAAGTACAGTGATAAAATAACAAAAAACAAACAAACAAACAAAAAACAGCCTGAGGTGTTACTCTGGTGTTGAAACTTTGTGATTGGACCTGAACTCATCTATGGGAACCAGTAACTTGAAGCTGTGTGTGCAGTGTTAAAGATGGTAAACAGCCCCACACTGCCAAAGAGACCTTCTTCCACTCTTAACTCCAAGTTACAGTATATTATTACAACTTAAGTTTGTCAGAAACATTTTCTTATCTATTTATTTAAAATTATTAGTAATGAGAAATTTAAAATGAATTAGAATTATGCATGTGGGACAAAAAAATGCTCATTTCAGCATCAGCAGCCTCCATCAGATATTTCCTTTGCTTAAGATGCACAACAGTTAAGTTGAACTGAAAACTATATCTTGTTTAGTTGTTTCACTAGTATCTCTGTGATGTCATGAGTACATAGTCCTCTTCAGCTCATGCTGCAGCATCACAACTTCAACTCTGAACTCCATTTCAAAAGACAACCCTCCCCGCTACCCCATTACCTCCACCCCCACTCCCTCTACTCCTCACCCCTCCACCAGTCATTCTGTTGTTGATTAACTTGTATCCACTGGGCAATTGTTGTAGTTTGGTTTTTGGTTTTTTTTTGAATCCCAAACTTCATAATGACCTATATTTTTACTGTATTAATTAAAAATTCACTCTTCCCTTAATGATGACTCTGAGTTGCCAGGGCAGGCACGTGATCCTTACTCCATCTTTCTGATGTTACTCTGAATAAGGTCTAATATTTTTATTTCATGTATTCTAGATGACAGGTGACACCATTCAATAAAAACTGTTGTCAAGCAACCTGATGATGTCTACGGTTATCTCAGAAAACTAGCTGTCTAGTTCTGCAGTTCAAAGAGGAAAAAAACAACACAGAAAACTAAAAACAAAAACAAGACAAGACTAGATGAAATAGAAAAACAAAATTCAGGGAACAATCCATAGCTTTACAAGTCCACAAATACAGTTATAAACAAAAACTAATTAGTCTATATGTCTAATGAAGTTGTCCTGTTCAGATGACTCACAGAGACTCAGAAACACCAGTTCATGGTGATCAAAAGTCTGAACAATCATGGTAATATGATTTAAACACTTTTTACACTATAAACAGAGTGATTTTCCATTGTAAAATGTGCACAAAGAGTAAAACTGTATCTGTGATGCAGTGGCCATGAAAAAAATGCATGCAGATTCCATAATTGTCATAAAAAAGTCCTGAACTTTATATAAGTCACAATGAAAGACAAGTTGATAACACAGAAATGTAATTTCTTGTTTGTTGATTGAACACAGCTATGAACATTCCTAGTGTTGGTGGAGAAAGTGAGTGAAAGTTTGGAGTTGGTAAGTTAAACCTCATCTGGCAATAATGAAAGTGCTTTTGGATTAGATGCACACAAGGATGAATTATTTTTACCTTTTCTCCACAAAATTGCTTCCATTCAGACACAGTTTTAGGACTTCCTGTATGAACAGCTCTCTTGATACCTCAGTATGTCTATAAGGTTATTCTGACAGGCTTCACCAGTGGGCCAAGACAGCCTGTGACAGTGAAGCAAGCCCAAATCATGATGCTCCCTCCACCGTATTTTGCCAATGGTATGATGTTTTGCTTTTTGTAAACTGTACCTTTTGACAACTTTTGTTTAATTAGACAACAAATAAAATGTATACAGTAATTATATTTTTCATCACCTCTTTATTCCTGTGGATTGCAAAGCTGCTCTTTAGGAAACTTCAGGGCAACACAAAGTTTGTTTTGAAGGCCAGCACCTTCTTCAAACACCCTAACTGTTCAATGGCTTATCTATAGTAGAGGTATAAACAAAGATGTATGTCAGCTCTAGTGATGTCTTTATCACCTTTACTACCTTTTTACTGTTACTTATGGTTACCTCTTTAAGGATTCTGCATTGTGCCTTCAGTCATTTTGGCTGGGCAAACATATAGGTGTAACAAACATATAGTGTAACCACAGTACTAAACTAACTCCACCTACAGAAACTTTGTAGCCTTTTATCAAAGTGGCTCTGGATCACATCTCCAAACTAATTTTATTAAGTGGATTCTAGGTGGATTAGTCTGAACTTAGTAGTCTCACTTCACTTACTTATTCCATCTGCACTGTGAATCATAAATGGGTGTGTTTAATAAAAGCAGAAAAAATGTTAACAGTTTGTGTGTTATTAGCTTAAACACACTGTGTATGTTTACTGTTTTCACTTATAAAAAGATCAAATCCCACGACATTAGTTCAGATTGTGTTTGACTGCCAAAGACAATCTGACTGACTTATATGAAAATCATTTAAAATTTCAAGAGTACTCAAAAACAAAACAAAAAAAAAAAAAAAAAAAAACAACTAATGATATGAAGGATAAAATATTTGTTCCCAAGATAATAGGTGAACTTTAAAATTAAAATTTCTTTAAAAATGAAAGACAAGAAAGAGCAGATCTTTTTTGTGGACACTAAGCAAATATCTGTGATCTTCAGCAGCCACTTTAAAATGTGAGACTGACCACCACTTAAAGACAGAAAACAGAAGTGTACTTGTAACTTTATTTATTCTTTCCCAATATTTGGTGTGTATCTTTTTGCATGCAACTGTACGTGGCACTATCAGTGCAACACAGAAGGCAAGACTGCATTTGCCAATCTTCTCCCAACACACACAAGCACATGTGCACGTTATCTCATTTTAATAAAGAAAAAACATAGTGGGAGTGAGGGAACAACACTTCTCTTTGGTTTGAGGAACTTGTTTAATTGTAACTCTTGAGTTTGGCTGTCATTGCAGTGCATTTGTCAAAATCATCTCCATTTCCAAACAAATGTCAAAAGACAAAAAAGAAACAAAGAACTCCAATTAGAAATTGAGTGACATTTTAAGTTTTGAATTTGAGAACTTGAGCCCAATTTTAACCCAATATTTGCAACCACCCCTGTATTTCTAAAATCCTCAATTTCAGAATATCTAAAAGTTCTGAATTTTTTTAAAATCAGTAAGTGAAACTTCTGAACTAAATTTGTTGAACATGGAAAAACACCTGCAATACAATTGTTTTCTTTGTGTTGAAGCATGTTAGAGGACACCCCCAGCGCCTCCCCATTTTATTATTGAAATAATAATCAGATCTATACCATAAAAAATGTAATTAATGTTAACTTACTTCATGCTGTACTGAAGAATGCAAACAATAAATGGAATTCTTGCTTCATTAATGATTTTCCATTTGACTCATATATTATATGCACCATACAAACTGAGGTAAAAAGTAAAAATGACCATGATGTATTATCATGAACTTATTAAAAAGAAACAAGGAGGCTTTAACTAAAATATACAAAGACTAATGAAACAAGATTTTAAAAGCTTTAATCAGATGTATGAATACATTACTTTCCAATTTCAATTCACAACCCAAAGTTATAAAAATAAAAAAGGAAAGAAATAAAAAGAAAGAAAGCCCGGGAAATTAATCTTAAATTCGTTTTTCTACCCACCCTTTTTTACAGACTGATAACTCTTCTTCTGGCTCAGATCCATCTTGATCTAAATTGTGGAAAAACACTATATTGTGGGCCTTTATTATCACATTTAAGTGTTTTTGTATAATCAAATTATGAGCATCTTTCTACATCATTAAAATCCATTCTTGCATAAGCTTAATTGAAACAACTTCTGTTTGCAAAGAAGTCCCACTGATAACGTCAATTAGCAGTAGGACATCTGTGTTTCTTTGTTGGTCTTTAAGTGGATTTATCATGAAAAAAAGAAATGAAGGAAAATGAAAATTTGGTCTTAGTATATAAAAAACATCACCATATTTAACATAATTTATTTACATATGTATACACTTTATCCTTTGGAGACTGCAGTCATGAAAGATGTAAAAAACACACATCTCAAATGACATTAACAACTGTCAGCTTGCAATAACACAACAAATTCTGAGATATTTTAGCAGCTCTTGCATGAAAACATAGCTATAGGGAGCAAAGATTGTAGGGTTTGTTATAAGATGGGTTTGATATGGATATTTAATCTTTTATGCAGAAATTTTACAAAATAATGCAGGTGAAGAAAACACAACTTTTATCTTGACAGTCAAGGGAGCAAAGATGCTGACTGAGGTGGAGGGATTGCCTCTACATGGTTCTCATCCGGGTTTTATAAGGCCTGACCCCGTCAAGAGGGCAAGCAGAGATATCATTCTGTCCATTCCTGGGTGAGACCTTCACTGACCTGATCCTGTTGTCAGAGCATCACCATGTCCTCTTCTGTGATCGCCTTGTCTGCGGCATCTCCAGCCAAAAAGAGAGCAAAGTCTCAGAAGAAGAAAACTGGACCCACGGTGTCAGACCTGATCCTGAAAGCTGTGTCCGCATCCTCTCAGCGCGGTGGCGTGTCCCTGGCAGCCCTTAAGAAGGTGCTCAAGGCCGGGGGTTATGATGTCGTGAAGAACAAAGTCAGGATCCGCACCGCGATTAAGCGTCTGTTGGCCAAAAAAGCGCTGGTCCAGAGCAAGGGCTCCTTCAAAATTAACAAAAAGCCCCCGACTCTTCGAAAAAAGAAGGTGGTGAAAAAGAAGAAACCAAAAGCAAAGAAGAAGACCAGTGTCAAGAAGAAGGCAGCCACCGGAGCAACCAAGAAGTCACCTAAGAAGAAGAGAAAGGCAAAGAGCCCCAAGAAAGCCAAGAAACCTGCTGTGACCAAAAAGGCCAAGAAGTCAAAGAGTCCTAAGAAGCCCAAACGTAAGGCCGCCAAGAAGACCAGGGCCGCTGCCAAGAAGTGAAGACTGCTCCTTCTTAAAACTCAAAGGTGTTTCTGCTGTGTGGACTATAAATGCATCCAACTCACCTGAGTTTGCTTTGGCTATTTTAGTTTTTTCTACCGTAGAAAATATTGAACTTGCTTGTTTCACACCCCTCTTTTACTCTTTCTCTCTTTTTGTTGTGGTCTTTAATAGACTGCATGCATTTATGCATGCATCTACAAATGCATCTCTGGAAAAATAAAATCATTTTGATTTGAAGAAGGTCGTGTTTCGATTTGTGTAATAAAATATATGAAAGAATTGTCCATAGTTATAATTTTTGCAGGTAGTAATAAACTGACACTATATACATTGCATGAAGCATTTACAACTGTGGTGCTTCATCCGTGTCTCCAATGACGCTAGTGACTTCATATGTTAGGGGAAAAGTGTTTCGTAAAGTTACCCAGAGCTATTTTCTGTTTTACGTCACTGGTTATTTCGTGGAAGAAATTACTGTTAAACTTCCTTGTCTCACAGTATGACGCATTCAAAAGACTTACTACTGATACGCTTTTACGCACAGAAACCAAGATCAGATCAGCATTTTTCCTGTATATTTAACCCCAACATCTGACAACTATCTTTGAAACACGCATTTAAAGAACCACCAAAATTTTCTTCAGCTTTGCTTTACTTGCTCAGCTCTTTGTCCAAGTCGGTGGAGTGTATGGATTCATGTCCTTGCAGTCCTACAGCAAGTTGACAGCAGCTGTCTGAAGCAGCTCCCGGTGACTATGAAGACTGCGAAATACTTCTTTCGTCACAGCGTTGGGTAGATGGGCGTGACGAGAAGTAGTGGTGTGGCTTCCTCTTTTCGTGCATGGTGACAAAATTTTGGACTGCAGATGACGGGGTCTTCAGTGAGTTGTTGGATTACAACAACAACAACAAAACAAAACAAACAAAAAAACGAGGAGGTGGAGAAAAAGATGAAAGTAGTTATCAACATTCACTCATATCATCATGTCTCTTCCTGTAATATTCGGGTGAGGTCTACTGAGATTTTAAACTAGCAACTAAACTATGCAGATGTATTTTCTAGAACAGTGCTTAAATCTTACACAAAATGACATCTCTTTAGATGTGTAACTACTCTGTGAACGAGCAAGTGAGTCTGGAGGAGCACGCCATTTATATTTCTCCGTGAAACTGATAAAATACAAATCTTTGTTGAGTTATTTAAACAAATATACATCAATTGAATCACTACATATTAAAAGAATAGAGAAAGTGGTGTGTTCGCTAAATATAAATCTTTCTAATTTCTTTATAAACATGAATAATATTACTCTTTTAAATGTGTGAAGGGGCAGCTAAACGTCAACTCCACTTCCCTTCTGGTTACACTTACTTAAAGAAACCTAAGCAAAATCCTGGGTAAAATATTTTATTTAGGTACAGTTCATCTCAGAAATGGCAACTTTTCTCTATTTAAAATTTATAAAACCAATCTAATCAAAAATCCAAATCAAATATCAAAGCCAGTGTGTCCATGTGGACCCTATCTGAATTAAAAATTGGCTACTTCACCACAGAATGAGTTTTGGCTTTAAATGTGTAAGTATTATTGGTTTTATATAATTATTATTAAAATATTATGAGCCCAGATGGGAATCTCATATTGCCTATAAGGTTTTTTTGTTGTTTTTTTATGTTTTGTTTTTTTCTAATGGTTTTTAAAAAATGGAATAAATGGTCAAGTGGGTGTAAATCCGATATTTAACCACAATTAAGAGAATAATACATTTCAACAACAAAAATGCAATAAAACCAAAAGATTACTTGATTTTTCAAGGTTTTACACCCTTCATATCAGGCCCTAACGATTTCTGGTATGTAGTGTTTTTGAAGCCTTAGCAAGCCGATAAATAAAGAAAAAAAATACAAATTAGAAGCACACTGTAAAAGTGGTCAACAGGTTTAGCATTGCCATCTGGTGGTCAGATTTATTATTACTACATGAGACTAATGAAACAAAAGATCTGCTTAATTTGGTTAAAAATAATTTCTTCAGCATTTTACGCAATATATTTTTTCAAATGTGAAGTGTCTGATGTGTAAGAAGACAGTAGAGTTCTATCCACTTGCTGAGCAGAGTCAGAATACTTTATTGTTCCCTGAGAGGAAATTGCTTTTTGTACAGTTGTGTTGCTCCAGGAGGAATTAAAGAAAAAATAAATAATAAACTAATTGTATATAAAACTAAAGATATATAGAGTAATCAAAGAC
This sequence comes from Zenarchopterus dispar, assembly GCA_028564865.1. NCBI lineage: Eukaryota > Metazoa > Chordata > Actinopteri > Beloniformes > Zenarchopteridae > Zenarchopterus > Zenarchopterus dispar. The sequence goes on from JAOWBL010023885.1 coordinate 12,157, forward strand.
ACCATCATAATAGGTATAGGCTGATTTTTTTTTTTAATTTAATTTTTGAAGTTAAGTAATACATTGCACCATTTGTAGTAACGTTCTAAAAAAAGTCTTTACTTATTTAGTGAATGAACATTTGGGATACACTACGTATCATTTGAGTGATTCTACATATATTACCCTGTTGGTAAAATATGTTGTGGGAGAGTGGAAGTCATTTGCACAGCACATTAATATAAATTCATCTAAACAGTGTAAATAAAAGGTTACTTCCCACAAAAACACTACATTTGACATTGTTTAAAAGAAAAGAAAAAAAATCAAATCTTATATTGTATTTAGAGTAATCCATGACTTTATTGCAGGCACATGTTTATATCTAACTATTGTCTGTAAAATAATTATAGGTTTGAATGTTGGGTGGTGACTTGGAAAGTCTTTGCACAATCACAATGATGTACACTCATGTGATGTTTTAAAAAAAGAAAACCCAGCTACTTCCTCATACGAATAAGGTCTTATTTACATCTTTCACTTCTCTTTTCATGTGCCAGAGGACAAAAACAATCATATCTCATGTTGGTGTGCTGGGTTAAGATAAAGTTCTTATTCCCCTTTTTTAACGCCCACACTCTCATTGGGGAATTATAAATAATGAAACACTTGTTTTTTTTACTTATTTTTCACATGGTTGGATAAACAAATTGTTTAAAAAAAAAAACAAAAAAAAACAAAAGGTTTTTTTTACAAATTGTCTTGGACCCACTTTCATGAAAGTCCAATGAAAATAGGAATTTTGAAATCAGTGAAACTTTTATGTAACACAGATCACTTTAAGTGACAACTCCTTAACTGATGACAGACAAGCCACCAGCAGAACTACTACTACTGGATATGGCCTGTTCCTACAGCAATGGTACACCAGTCTTTTGATACATATGGAAAACCCAATCATACCAATAACTATGATCTAAGGGAGAGATCATCCATGAAACCACCAAAATATTTACCCTTTAGTGTAAGAAATCACAGGGTCCATTTAATGGAAAGAAAATGTTCTCCACTATCTTACACAGATAGTGCTCTTTTGAAAAAGAAAAACCCTCCCCTCCCCAGTTGGTGGGAAGGTGTGCTTTGCTGTCTCTTCTCTCCCCCATACAGATTATATCAATGGGAGAGGGCTTATTCTGGACAAGGTCAACACCACCTTCTGAACACATGACCAATTTGTGGCTCTTATCAGGGCATAAAGTGATAAGTTCTCATATATGGCATTTATAGTTAGATATATTGCATCTTTTTTAAAAACTTGTTTTTAAAATAAAAGTTAAGTAAAAGCTAATTTTAATCAAAACAAATATTGAACATGTAAGATTTTTATATCTAAAGGAGTTTTTCCATATGTTAATCAGTAGTCTAGATTAGGGTAAAGCATACTTTGAGGCAAACAAAAGAACAGAAATGAAACTGAAAATAGAAAGAAAAAAAAATCCCCTGCACGAACAACTTGATGATCAGATTTGTCACGAGGGGTCGGGTTTGGGCTTGTACTTTATAGCCAGTTGTTCCAGTTCTCCTTTCTGACAAAGCCATCATGAAGGCAGCCGTGATACTGCTGGCTCTCTGGGTTCTTCGAGTTCGTTCTTCAGTTCTGGTGAGCCGCCCAACCAACTGGCTCAGACAATGTCGTGCCTCCACTAACCTAACCGTTACTGCTCTGGAGGTGCTGCCGGGAGGCGGCTGGGACAATCTCCGAAACATGGACATGGGTCGAGTCATGAACCTCAGTTACTTCCAGTGTCAGACCAGCGAGGACGGGCTCTACCTCATCCCAGATGAGGTGTTTGTCATCCCGCAAAAGGAGACAGGCGTGGAGACCAACTCAGAGATAATTAGTTCCTGGCTGGAGCAGAAGAGCTCCACGTCTCGCAGCGTAAATGATGACATATCCTTCCTTTCCGTGTTGAATGGCAAGTATTCTTCTGAGAACATGAGGATGAAAACTCATCAGGTCAAGGACTCTTCAGTTACAACCAGAGTGCAGGTAAATTTTAGTTTTATTGGTTTTGCAGGTGAAATGGTTTATAGAGTTTTGAAAAGAATGTTCCTACATGAAAAAACTTTTCTGCTACAGTCTGTTTAAAAAAACAAAAAAGTAAATTATCGTTATTGAATAGTTTTCAAATGCTAAACAGTTTTCATAAAGATCATTTAAATGTTAAAAAATGATAATGGTACCCTTATCTTTTTCTTCAAAAGGTGCGTAACTTCATCTACACAGTTAAGGCCTACCCAGATTTTACTCTGGATTCACGCTTTGCTCATCAAGTCAAAGATATAGCAGATGCAATTGAGAATAATCAGACACGGAATGCAGATTATCTCTCAGAGAAGATGGTCCTGGATTACGGAACTCATGTCATCACGAGTGTTGATGCCGGGGCTTCTTTGGTACAGGAAGACTACCTTCGTTCTTCATACATGTCGACCAACAGCTCAGACAGTTCTACTGTCAAATCATTAGCTGGATTCAACTTTTTTGACAAGCTCAAGTTTGACATAAGCAGTCAAAATACTCAACAGAGTTCATCACTACAGGCATACCAGTCCAACATTCAGTACTCATTGATTCAAAGCCACGGGGGCATTCCTTTTTATCCTGGCATCACTCTGAAGAATTGGCAGGAAAGCACCAGGAACAATCTGGTTGCTATCGACCGTTCAGGATTTCCCCTCCACTACTTCATAAATTCAAAAGCTTTTCCTGATCTTCCAGAACCTACAATTAACAAAGTGGCTCTTACCTTGAGTCAGGCCATAGATCGCTACTACAAGATCAACACCCGCCCGGGATGTGTTGACATGAGCTCAGAGAACTTCAACTTCCAGGCCAACGTTGATGACAAGTCCTGTGTGGGTCCAGCAACTAACCTCAGTTTCGGTGGCATCTACCAAGAGTGTGTGGCACTTAGCCCAGATGCAGGTCCACTTTGTAATACACTAGCTCAGAAAAACCTTGACACAGGCAACTTTTCCTGTCGCTCGCCTTACTTTCGAACCTTACTGCGATCAGAGGTGAGACAGCAGGGTTACACGTCTTATGACTGCCATACAGAAAGTTATTCATGTGGATTTTTGTGGTTGAAAACATGTCATAAACAGCTGTGCCAAGACATGTACCATGTTCGCTCTGCTCGCATCAAGACCTACTGGTGCTCAGTGAATGGAGAAGTCTCAGACAACTCAGGGTACCTGTTTGGAGGAATCTATAGCCCCTCAGTTCTGAACCCCATCACCAAAGCTAAAAGCTGCCCCCCAAACTTCATTCCACTAAAATTTCTCTCAGATGGTCAAATAATCTGTGTGAGCAATGACTATGAGATCAGCAGCAGATATGCAGTACCATTTGGGGGCCTCTTTAGCTGTGAGGCAAACAACCCACTGGCCAAGGACCAACGTAGATGCCCTCCCAAGTTCAGCCAACATCTTGCTACAGTGAGCGATGGCTGTGAAATTCTTTACTGTGTCCAGTCCGGACTGTTTACAGGTGGGGAGCTGCTACCAATCCACCTGCCTCCGTTCACTAAACCTCCACTTGTCAGCATGCAGGCCACCAACACAGTGATGGTGATGACTGAGGCAGAAAAGAGCTGGGTCAGAGTGGGGCAGACCAAAGTGTGGAAACTTGTCAAACCAGAAGAAATGAAGGATATTATACAAAAGATTAACCCAGAATTAAATCAGATGTCGAGTGGGGAAAAGGCAGGGGTGGCATTTGGAGTGATAGGTATCATGGCTCTGGTGGTCATTGCAGGTGTGATTCTAATGAGGAAGAGAAGGCGGATGTCTGGATTGAGGAGAGGTGGCTATGTGGAAATACAGCAGGAGGTGGAAAGGCAGACATACCAAGATGAAGCTTAAAAACAGCGTAGACCATAATGGCTTGGTGGCCACAAACATAATATAAGAGATTATGCTTTTAACTTCCTCATTAATCACAGCACTGTTAATCCGTAAGATATAACATTTTCATATGATACTCAGTTAGTTAAAGGAGCTTTATATTATCAGCTTGGGACCTGAGACATACAGTGATGTATGAGATGATGGACAAGTTTGGTATTGCACAATCATCCTCTCACAGAGGATGGTCAGAGTTGTTTCAAGAAAGGTCTGGATGCAGACTGTGGGAGTGTAGCTCCACTCTAGACCGGAAACACGAGAGTGCCACTTCACAGAACAGATGTGTTACCCTGGCCAGTTCAGAATGGAAGTCACTGGTTTCCAGTTAAGAGCGGAGCTTCATTTTCTTCAGTCAGCAGCTAGATCCTCATGGTGGTTTCTGCAGAAGTGATTTCAAACCAACTCTGAAGTGGATCATTGCTGCCCTCATGAGGCCAACATGGAAAACGTCATGTTGAATGATTTTTTTTTTCTTTCTCATTTTGAATAACTTTGTATTACATGGCAAATGCAATCACATGACTTTGAATGAACTTACATTTTATAAAAATTACTCAATTATAGCAAATTGAGGGGAAGCTATATTTTTCTGCAAATTAAATGCATAAAGACTACTAAAAACACTTTGTGTTACATTTTATTGTATGAAAAGTGCTATATAAATAAAGTTTGATTTGATTTAAAAATATTTTGTATTCAGATCTTTTATCTATTTCAATGATTTCAGAGTAAAAGTAATTATGAAAAAAGCTGTCTTTATTTTTATGTGGTATTTGCATGTCATGTCTCTGACAATGTGTAAGTTTGGAATCTCAAATACTTCAGTGGTAGGTTACATGAAAAACTGGCCTTATAATAAATAGATCTAGATGTTTTTGATAATCTTATTGCATAACAAAGCAAAAAGCTGGAAGTTACATATGATGCATGTGGAAAGTTTTCAGATCCTTTCAAGACTCTTCCAAAATCGGAAGTTCCCTCTCACTAGCCAGCATACAATACATAATACTGACAAAGAAAAAAAATGCTTTGTTGGAATGTTTTGTTCATCCATCCATCCATCCATCCATCCATCCATCCATCCATCCATCCATCCATCCATCCATCCAGCCATCCATTTTCTATACCCACTGAATCTAATGACTGGGTCGCAAGGAATGTTTTGTTCATTTGCAGCAAATATTTTAGTTTTTGCTTAATACTCAGTTCAGCCACTTTTGGCCCTGACTGTTTGTGGGACCACTGGTGTATGGTGTTTGTTTTTTTGTTTTTTTTAAGATATCTACACAAACCCTTCACCGGGTTCTTGATGGGAGACAGCCTAGCTTTGTGGGGGGCCCTGTGCAAGATATCGTTTTGGGCCATTGTAGTTTGCTAAACTACAATGGAGAGATTCCTTATCCACTGGATGATACATGAACATGGTACAATGTATTACACTCCACTAGCAAACCAAACAGTCAAAATAGCTTCCCATAATAAAAAGGAAACATTAAGTTGAGCTATTCAAGCAAGATAACTAAAATATTACAAGTAAAACAAGAATCCTCTAGATTTCAATAAGTAAGTAAAACGTTTTTAAATGCATTTTATATTTTGAAAGCAAGAACACAACTTGATTTTATAGCAATACAAATTCTCACATCTTCCCCCTAAAAGAATAAAATAAATAAGTAAATAGGCCAATTATGGGAATGACGTGCAGCTGTCATTCCCATTCTCATATTGCAGCTTGTTTTATTCTTATATCCTATGTTTATTTTCAAGCACACAACTGATACAGACATTAGGGCCTCACTGGAGGTTTGAAGTAATGGGAGCTATTTATAATTAATTGAAATATAACAATTTATCAGGAAGTAGCAGTAAAGTAGATTTACCAAATTATGTGTGTTGCAGCCAGATTAGTACATTATCATTTTTATGGTTACAATCAAAACAATCATGCAGAGAAGCTCTCTACCTTAATAGAATCACCTGACACCTTTCAACACCCAGCAGGTTTTCTTTCAAGAAAAGTTAAACTCTTAAACACCTATTCATGTACATTTGACTGTCAAACCTCATAGCAATGTTGTGGCACAATCCCTGATATATGTTTTTAGCTAAAAATTGTGATTTAAATTACTTCAAATAATGTATTATAAAGCAGAGCCCAGAATCTTTTTGGATCAGGCTGATTTGTCTCTTATACTTAGGGGAAAATGTGTTTGCATCCTCCAACTTCTTTCATTGTAAGGTACCAACAATTTTCTCCACATCTTGTACATCTCTTTCTCCCTTTTCTAATCTCACCTTTTTAGTTGTAAATTTATTCTTGTATTGTATGCTTTGACTGGCATATTTCCATTCTATTATACCTATTCATTTTCATAAAACTGTAAGACTGCATCATAAAGGACAGCAAACCTTTAACCCTCATCAGCAGAAGTTCCCCTCTCCTTGTAGTCTTCACCCAGTCTGATGTACCCATTTGCTACATATCTTGAAAAGGGTTTCAACATCAAAGAAAATTTCCTCTCTAATCTTCTAATCTGACAAGTCTCCCATCCCTTTGCCCGGTAAAATGTCTCCACAGATTGATGTGGGAATGGGTGGGCCTACAAAAACAAAACAAAACAAAAAAATTGTTCTGGTGTTCTGGTTGCCAGAATTTAAAAAACCACAGCAGAAGGGAACTTGTACCAGGAAAGTATGCTGAAACCTGTAAACATAAGACTAAAAAATTAAATAGTTTTCTGAATATAGTTACAAGTAAAGGCTGAAAAATAAATTTCCCTCTGTCTCAAACTGAATAAAATTTCTTGTGCAGAAGGCAGAAAGACACTTTTATCTTCCTTGAGCACACTGAGAAAACCACCAGCATTCCACCCACATCCATAAATAGACAAAGGCAAAGGCGACTTCAGATGTTTGGTGAGGCTATCAGTACACAGACAGGCCAACTCATACATTATATCGACACACACACATACAATCAGTCCAACAGACATATGCTCATGTACAGGAATACAATCTTTACACACACATTTCCCATGAAGACTCTTAATCTTTTCTCTCATGACTACACAATAATCTCCCTCCCCCACTCATGCATGTGCAAACACATGTTAGACAGGGATTGTGCTGTCAGGGATTTACAGAACTGGGTCTTGAGTATTCAAACCGACCCACTCATGCTGAGCAAAATGTAAGGCCTCTAGGGGGGAGGGAGAGAGAGCGAGAGCGAGAGAGAGAGAGAGAGACAGAGACAGAGAGAGAGAGAGAGAGAGAGAGAGGATGAATTAGAATGCTGAAAATGAACTGCTCGAAAACAGGAAAACTCCCTCCTTTTCAAAAAGCGGAGGATGGCCCAAGGAATGTGCTCAGCAGGTTTTCAGCACATTCTGCCTGGAAGGCCAAACCTCTCTACACAGTGACTTCTTTTTCAGTAGGATCAAGATTTTAGTCAGTTTGTATTTCATCGTTTAAAGTCTGCCATGCCATCAATGGAGGAAAGGAAAAGAAGACTCTAAAATCAAAAGAGGAAGTTTCAAAGGAGGGGAAAATTATAGCTTGACAACTTCAGAGGAAGGAGACAATCTGTAGGACAAAACAACAGTCAAGGTATGAGTGAATGGTGCTGCATGTCTTTGTTGTACTTTTTTTTTTGGTACTGATATAACAACTGTAGCAAGATTAAAGCCTCATCTCCATTTCTAGCCTTTGAAACATGCTTTGCCAGATAGTGCTTCAAGAGAACAAATGTGGGTTTTTAGCCAAATGTTTCTGTCTCGCTTTCTCTCTATGTTGTGTTACATTTAGGCAACCATGCGAGCAGGAGAGCACCAATGGAAAGATTTTTTCCTGTTTATATTGGCTTTGCCAGTAGTGCTGGAGGTCCAGAGAGTTCAGAGCTGCTGGACTGGTACACAATCTGAGTGTGAGAAAGCTCCTTTTGTCCCAGGCCACAACCTCGCTGGCGAAGGTTTTGATGTTGTCCGGCTGCGTCGAACAGGAGCGTATATTATTAACGTCAAAGCACATCTGGCTGACAATCACACCTGCACACTGTGTTCAAACCGCTTCCAAAAACAGGTGAAACTCTAAAATCTTTTTGCAGCATATTTACCTTGCCTAAACTGCACTTAGTTTATTCCATCTGGGTTTATTCCAACCACCTGTTTTCTGTTCTTTCCACTTCCTCACCTCCATTTTTCTACCACTTTAATATTCCACACTTCCTCTTTTTTGTTTGTTTTGTTTTTTATTTTTTTCCTGACACTTCCTACTGAATCCCACTGAATATCCTGTCTTCCAGATCCAGAGGCTGCCAGGAGCAGTGCTCGACTGGCGTCCCTTCAGTCGCTGCACCAAGCAACTTTCCAGTGCTCTCCACCACTCAGTAGATTCCCTGCTTCGCAGCTCCAACTCTCTAATCAACAACAATTGGGATTTTGGTTTGAGCCTCGACAACTTTGGCCAGACTGTATTGGGAGGAAGCCGCTCAGATTTAGCAAAGTTTGCTCGTTTGCAGCACAGTGTGGACAAGGCTACTTTTGCCATTCATGAAATCAGCTGCACTTACTACAGGTAAACTGGAGCTGTTAGATGAAAATTGAGGTTTAATAAGTAAAGTGATGATTGGTGTGACATAACTTTGTTCATAAATTAAACACTTAAACTAACACAGTGCGTTGTTCTCTTAGGTTGTTCCTAAGGTATTCGTCATCCCTCCAACACAACTTTTTGTGGTGTTTTCGTAAAAAATCTTGGACAACTTGGTCATGAACTTAAGAGGCTATGAATGCTGGATTCTTATAAATCTGCCTCAAGGAGGCCATAGGAAATGGTCCAAAAATCGTTCATAGACTGTTCGCAGCCTTTGGTATGGGTCATTGTGACTGAGGCTTTAGTAATTTTTAGTGAACTGGACTTCTGAACTGTGAATAACAGATAATTGATCTTATTTTAAAAACAATGTGCCTTCTTGTGCTGTTAATTGTACTAATGGACAGCTGAGACCAACTCTGGGTTGGTTTGGAAAGGTCCCATAGGCAATGGTGATTTAATCTGTATATTTCTAAGCTCTGCTCACACTAACCTATGATGGTCATCTTGCAATGGTTCTGATCCCATCTGTCTGTCCAGTCCCATTTTTAAAAGGATGCCACTGAAACAATATCTGAAAGACAGCTGACCTAGTCCAAGCTCCAGTTGTGGCTGCAGCTATGGCCAAAGCTTGGATGTTTTTAAAGTTTTGTAAAAATTTGAGTTTTTTTTTTTTTTTTTTAAATATATAAAAAAAATTTGAGTTTAAGTTGTTTTACAAAATAGACCTACAATTTAAATCTATTTAGGTCTGACAAACTTCCAACATTGATATCTAAAATGTATACAGAATGGTGCCTCAGGCACTTTCAATGAACCATTAAATTAAATATTTTTTGTAGTGAAAAGTCACACCTGGGAGTGTTACAAGTTTGTATAAATGAGCTGATGTGCTTTCATGGGAAAAATATCTTTCAATGAAGTATTGCTACATACAAATAGTATTATATAGATGTGGTCGATACAAAAAGTCTAATACTTTTGTACTGACAACTTCCGAGGGAGTAGACAATCTGAAGGACAATATGACAAAGTCGAGGTCAATTGACTAAGGCTCAATTTGCAAAAGCTGTATCAACATTTGTTACTTATATCAGCATTATGTGATTTAATATTTGAAACCACTGCATTTGTTATAGAATGCCAGTGATTCCTAAGTTGGAATTAAATTTTACTTTAAAGTCTTTCAAAGAAAGTTGCACATTTTGCTACATAATTTCTTAAAGACACAGCAGTACATCTTTGTTACAGAAAGGTTGAAATTATGTTATTGTGTTTTGTTTGAACTGACTTTGATTTTCTGTTCTTTGTTTTTCCTTTTAGCTTCAGACTTGCTGATCATCCTCAGCTGAGTGCAGAGTTCATGAAGTATCTGAAAAGACTCCCACAGCATTTAAACACAAGTCAAGACAGAGCTCTATACAGACGGCTCATAGACACATACGGAACACATTATATACATCAGGTTAGGAAAACTGGTTCCATATGCAAGGTCTAATTTTCCTGTCTTTTAGTAGAAAGTGACACAGTCTTCATTCTGATATTTTTGTTAGGTCCAGCTTGGTGGGAAGGTGAGACGAATCACTGCCTTCAGGACATGCCTGGCCACGTTGAAAGGATTCTCAGATTTAACAATCAAAAACTGCCTGAATCTTGAGCTCCGCATAGCTCTTGGCTTCGTCCCTGTTAATGTATCTTTCTCAAACAAGTGTGAAGGCATCCTGAAAGGGAATTTGAGCATGGGCTTTTACCAGGGCTTCATGACCCATAAAACCAAGGTAATCGGAGGGGAGAGGTACTTTCCTGGCATCCTGTACCATCAGGACCCATCAGAAGCATACCAGAGCTGGATAAACAGTCTCCAAGCCAACCCTGATGTGGTTTCTTATGCCATATTCCCTTTGCACCATTTGGTGGAAGATCCACAGATCAGTGCTAATCTGAAAACCATGGTAAAAGAGTATATTACAGAGAACGAGCTGCAAGATAACCAGTTTGGTTTCAAGAATTGCTCCCCAACTCCCAACCTGGACCATAACTGTTGTCCTTTAAGGGCTGGCAGAGGAATATTGAGAGTGGAGATCCACAAAGCAACAGGGCTGAAAGCTGACACTTTCACAAAAACAGATGCCTACGTGAAGATCTTCTACAACGGCATATATGAGGAGACGGAAACGGTGATGGATAACAATGATCCAGTATGGAATGCCATTTATGATTTTGGTTCAGTGGAGCTAGGTCAGGGGTTGACATTTGAGGTCTGGGACAGAGATGTTCTTTATAATGACATGGCAGGGCGATGTATCATCTACCCTGAGAGAGGAAGGCATTCATTAGGTTGCCAGTTGCAGAAAGGAGTGCTCTATTTCACATACACTATTACATGTGACGCTCATTTGACAGGTTTCAGGTGTGGACAGTACTCTCCAAATGCTGAGTAGATTTTTTCCATACTTTACATTGAAATTTTAATATCTTGTTTTTTTTTCTCCCGATGAAGTACTTGTAAATTGCAGTTTAGGTAGAAACACTTTCCCACCTGATTTCACAATCCATTTTTGATCATTTTGATGTCAGTAAGACTCCAAACAACTTTTCTGTTTCTGTGTAAATGTATGTAAATGTAATGGCTCCATAATAATTAACCAATGTCAAAGTTTTTGTGCATTCTTCTGTAAATGCCAAATAAAGATGTTCTGATGCAGGACAGAACCCTTTTCTCATTTTAACAGCCCATCATTATCTTCAGCCTGTATTAGTTGTGTTTATATTGGTATTTGATTGCTACAAAGCCTGAAAAAAGCTTTAACAGAAGCAGGTAGCCTTAGAAACCCTTATGAGGGGAGGGAATTGTGCTTTCTAGGACTAAGGGAGGCACAATACAAAAGCTTTTCTATGGATCTTAAACTTTGCTCAGAATCAAACAAGAAAATAAATAAAAATAAAAATCTGTGGATGAAGTGAGAAGGACTGGGTGCAACATAGGACAAAACAAAATGAGAACTGGAGAGCTTTTGCATGAATAACAGATCAAAGTACCCCAAGCCTGTACTGAGTTGTCTATGAAAAGCATTTGAGCTGTGATGCCTTTGTTGGGAATAAATTTAGCTGTTGCATATGGTACGAAGAACTTAAACATGGATAGAAAGGTCTAAACATCAGATGGAATTTGTGACCAAGCTTACGCATTTAAATTCTTAATCAGTTGAAGTTTGTTGCCTTATCATGAGAATGCTTTGAAGAGGAGATGAACAAAGAGTGGTAACACGAGCACAGAGCATAATGTTTGGGGAGTGAAAGAAGATGAAGAGAGCCAAGTGATTGGGGCCAATCAAGGCTCCAACAATAGGAAGGATTGGTCTAAATCAGGGGTGGCCAACCCTGGTCCTTGAGAGCCACAGTCCTGCATGTTTTAGATGTTTCCCTGCTTCTTCACATCATGATACAAGTGGCTGTATCATTGACAGAGTTATTCAGACCTGGATGACACCTGCTAATGACCTTTAATTAGAATCATGGCTCTTTTCCATCAGTTTAGCTAAATATTTGTAATCACATATCTATATACTTGTATTTTTGCCAGCAGAAAACTTCTATGCAAATTCCAAAAATAATCTTTTTTTAGGAGGTTGTTGGTCAAACAGAAAAGGTCCTTGTACAAGCTTGCTTTGAATCTCCAATAAGAACGTCCTTAACTGAGAGAAGATATCTTTATTTCTAGCTAAATATCTTCTCATATCAACAAGCATGCAGGTTTCAGAAACCTAGCACCAAGCAACCTTACAAAGAGGGTGTTATTAAATGCAGAACATACTTGGTACCTAAATCCTTACTATAAATCTTTTTGTTTTAAACAGTAATATGATACAAATTTAAAAAAAGTAGTCACATAAAATATCAAAGAAATATGTAATTGTCATCTAGCTACTATATTCTTTGAATCTCATTATTAACTGGTGGATGACATAAGCATGGAACACCCCCCCCCAGTATTATGTCATATTGGCATTCAAAAACACACTGGTGACCCATCAATAATTTTGACTTATTCTTTAGCTTATTCTTTACAGTGTGAGCTGGACTAGAGGGCTTCATTTCAGATCAATATTCAATTATGATGCTTGCTGAAGGATTTTCATTGTGGGTGATTGATCCAAAAGTCTACTTAACATTCAGGGATAAACATTTTACTGTAGATTTTAAGCTTTATTATTATTATAAAGTATATGAAGTTTTAAGATGTCTTATTTCTTTTAATGGGTATTAGATGGAAATTCTCTGTTTCAGCTAGATGAAAGAAAAATGTTTCCCTATATGTCATGCACTAGTTTAATACTATACACCTATAGTGTTCTTTCTTTCACAATTTTGATAAATTCAGCACAATCTGAAGCCATAAGAGACCTTCTGTTATTTTGATGCCTATTGTGTAGAGAAAATTATAATGTATGAATATCCACAAGGACAAAAAATACAATAAAAGTTATTTCCAAAAAAAAAAAAAAAAAAAAGTTTCTCTCTCCTTCTTATTTGGACACACTGACAATGGCAGATTTCCAATCCCAGAGTTAAAAAAATAATAATCATAAATAGTGCAGATGTAAGATGGATGAGGTTTAATAACTGTGCAGATTGACAAGCTCAGGAGGCTGTGGTTCATCAGCCACGCCTTGATTATTATGTTGATACCAGCTATTCAAGGTAAAATATTTAAGATTCACTTTTTAACTCAAATGAAGGCTGTTTTCTGTCTACACACAAGTAAATTTCTCAATGTCTTCAGACTTCACTTTTCACCTCAACTTCATTCACTTTTTGTTTTTCCTTAATGACATGGCTTCAGACAGTACATATCATTGTCTCTAACTGATGCCTGTAAACTATTATTATCCTGGAAAAATGAAGGGATCCGAAGTTTAACAGCTGGTGCATCACTGGATCCTTGCATTTGGCAACTTTATACTCCTCTGCAGTCAGGGGAAATGCCAGTAGTTGTGTTTCAAACCTAAATACTGCAAAGAAAAACCCTGTAATGGAAATGCCTATAATTTGAAAAAATACTAAATATCGCAAAAATATTTTTACACTTTCCTAATTTGGTTTATCAGACATGTCAATAATCTAGTTTATTGCAAAAGTATAATGAAAACAGCTTTTTCACATTTCCATGTCTCTGGCAGCGCTGGATGTGACATAGCTGGTCAGTCTAAGCAGCTCCTCAGTTAGGTCCCACTGAATCACACAAGGAGAAAAACATTTTTTCCAAAATTTATTCAACTCAAATATGAACCTTAAAATTATACAAAAGCCATGGGGTGTTACAGGAACACATACACACACAGACTGGTCACTTGTACAGTATATTAATGCAGCAGCAGCCGCCTTCTTAAATCAAACGTCCCTTGGCTCAAGATATTTTGAGTAGAAACAGCAAAGAAGCTAATTCAAACATAGTTCTATACTTCTTGCTTTACTGTTTTCCTCTTTCAAATTAAATGTACCAACTACACTGAAATAATCACGTAAAAGCAATTGTAAAAATCAAGGTAATTTTTGCTAACATATTTATTTGATGAGTGGGTGAAACTAAAAACTTATAGTACCAGCATTTCAAAACTGATATTCTGATGAAACAATTTAAATGAAACCGACTAAAAATTGCAAAGTCTACAAGATGCAATCAACACATTTCTTCTGTCTTTTGCTTCTTCAATGCTGCAATAAATACCAGCAGCCAAGTTTCAAGTAAGCAAATATACCTTTATTAAAAACTGGAAAGGAGGACACACAAAATTCACCCTTAGTCTGGGGAAGTTCGTGTATTAATTTGTGAACTCTGACGGTGCAACACTGTCAAAGTTTATGCAGTAAGAAACTACCTTTACACAGAGGAGGACACTGAAGCAGACAAGTTTCAGTGCAACAATGTGTGGTCACTGCAGTTGGTGTAAAAGGGCCAATACTTATGTGTCAGTATAGGAACAAAAAATGTGAGCACAAAAAGAAAGTAAAAAACAAAAAACAAAAACACAACTAACAATGTTTTAGGCACAGTTATCATGCTAAAGAGGTTTTCATGGCAGTATGAGGTTTGCAGTAGTCCTCTTGTTGACACATAAATATGTGTATGTTACGTTCTAACAGTCAAGTGGTCCCATAATCCCAAGAGCGGTGTCTAAAAACTTACAAGTCTGATGTGTTTGCATATTACAGTCCCAGTGAGGCTTTGAGCAAGGATGCCATATCTTCAGGTATGGTCCCCTCGCCGCCTGCAGAGAGAATTATTTGCAAATCAGGCATTTGTTCAGATACCTGGTAAACAGCTTTGACAGTGGCATTTATTTTTTTATACTTTTATCATCCCGAAGGAAATTGAGTAGTTCTCTGCATTTATCCCATCTCTAGTCAGACTAGGAGCAGTGGGCTGCAGCGGGGTGGTGCTACGCCCGGGGAGCAATTGGGGGTTAAGGGCCTTGCTCAGGGACCCACAGTGGCTCACCTCTGTTAACCCAGGGGATCGGACCTGGGTCCTCCACATTCAAACCCACCTCTTTAACCACTAGGCTACCACCGCCCCTTACTGGTTACAGTTTTACAACTGTATACAGAACATCCACATGATGTTTGAATAACAGAACTTTTTCAAACAAGTACCAATTTAATCCTCTTTTAGAACTGATGTTTATAATTACTCAATATGAATGTTACTGATTTTATCCTGACACATTATTTTGTATCATTTTCCTCTTTCAACTTGCAGATCATTAAAGACATTTTCCATATAAATACTTGTGCTTCCTCAACATTGGAGATAGACTCAACCATAATAAACAGAAAGTCAGTGGATCAGCAGTATAGGAGCCCGCTTTAACTCTTTTTGCACATCTGAACTGAATTATTAATTTGTTAAGGTTTTGCACAAGTCTGTTATACATAATTAATTTTTACAAAAAAATTATTCACCATTTTATAAGAGAACCGATTTGCATGAGAAATATGTAAGACCTTGGATCAAAATATGAATCACTCGATCAAGAAGCCACCGTTTTAAATATTTTAAAATTTACTTTTGCAAAGTAAAACCTGAAGGATTTAAAATATTCAGTAAAGTGGAATAGTAAAAATAGATAAAAATAGGTTGAAAAAAAAAAAAGTGACTGCATGCTCGTGTACACGTCTTCTTACTTTGTTCAGCAGCTGTCATGTCCTGTTCCAGCTTTAGCTTCTTGTGGCTGAGCTGCAGAATACAATCCTCTATGCTATCCTTACTGATCAGCCTAACCACCTGTACAGTCCTGGAAAACACACAAAAACAATCATTTTAAATACCAAAAAGCTAGGTAATGTTCTCAAAAATCCCTTCTCTTAACATAATCAAGGTCCTGTAACTTCATCTTAGTTATGATGATATCTGAATCTCATCACACTCAACTTGCATACTGTCTATGTTTCCTGTCCACCTGCTGATTAAAAAGAAGGAATAAGTAGTGTAGGACCCGACTGAGTAAAACCATATCTATTTAATGCCATCCAACCTGGTCTGGCCCACACGGTGACATCTGTCCTCTGCCTGCTTGTCGTTGTAGGGATTGCAGTCGATGTCATGCAAAATGACCACATTAGCTGATGTGAGGTTGATGCCGAGACCACCAGCACGTGTTGACAGCAGGAAAATAAATATGTCAGGGTCTGTGTTGTATTCATCAATCAACACAATTCTGCAGGGGATTTAGAAAAAACATATTGATTACATTTATTACATGAATGTGCATGGTAAATAAACTTTGCTTCTATTTTCCTGTTTGACATCATTTACACTTAACCTGTCAGCGATTGGTGTGGACCCATCCAGCCTGACATAACGATGCTTTAGATATTTCAGTAACACTTCCACAATGTCCAGCATCATGGTGAACTGGCTGAATAACACGACCCTGTCTCCCTGAAAAATGAGATGGAAGTTAGAATCTTATATGTACTTCTTCAAACTCCACAAGCAGTTTTCCATATTTGTATTTACCTTGCTTTTTAGCGAAGCCAGCAGCTCTGTGAGGTGGAGGAATTTTCCAGAGTCAAGCAGAGTACTGATATCAAGCTGGTAGGAGCTGATGGAGGAGTACTGCTGACACAGACGATGCAGTTCAAAGTCTGACATTACCTCCATATCCTCCTGAATCAGAGCTGGATCTGCATCAAAGTGTGTTGGCTCCTTAACAAATAGAAACAAGTGATTTCAAGGAAACATCCCAAATATTTATGAACAGAACAGTGAAAATGAAACCACAACATGATTGCAAAATTAGGATTAAAGGAGCTGGAAATGAAGTGCAGGGCTTTGCCATCTCCCTTCTGCGGTGAAATAATGTGGTGGACTAAAAATGTTTCATTTGCAATGTCAATGTACAAAAACATAGCAAAATTACTGCTCATAAGTCAATTAAGTACAGCAGGAAATTTAAAAAAGCTGTGTAAAGAAGCTTTACATGTCAATAATGAAACCAACCTTGAGCATTAGCTTGCTCATGGCTTTAAGCTTTTCTGTTGTGTAGTACTGTCGGTGAAGCAGAGGATGGTTGGCCATCTTCCTCAGCTGCATCATCACATTACATAACTCGCGCTCTGAAGACAAAATACATGATGTCTGGATTGTTACATGTACCAAATTATGCCAGGATATACAACAGGGACTAGCAAATTCCAACATTTACAGTAAGGTCAAAAAGGATTGAAATGAGATTTTTTTTTTAAATATATAATTTTGGCTTTATACACCACTACACTAGATTTAAAATAAAACAAGAGGTGATCAAAGTGTAGACTTTTAGCATTCATTCATTCATTAAGTTATGAAACACCGTTGGTAAACTAATTATTGAAAATGGCATTTACCATATAGGAGTTACAGTCATTTTAAGGAACGAATGTGAATTTTTAAGGGCTTAAAATTTTTTAGGGAAAAGTGACAATGTAGAAATATAACCATTATTTTTTAATACTTGGATGAAAATCTTTAGTCAATGACTGCCTGAAGACTGGAGCTCATGCATGTTAACAAACTGTTTCCTCTACCTGAAGATGATTGAAGATAACTTTCTTCATTTGCACCTCATATTGGTACCTCCAGCCTCCAGCTAAACAGCTGCCAAATGCCGGCCAAATAACTTTCTCTTAGTCAAATGTGTAAATACTTTTAAGTCTCTGAAAACGGAGGAACTTTTCTTAAAGTGTCTGTAATTTCTAAATGGGCAATGCCATAATTTCAAAAAACTCTTAAGCACTTTGTCATGTCTCGATAGTTTTATTTCAACCCCATTGTAATTATTTAGATGGTGGATAAAGGCAAAATGACAAAAACTGCCATTGTCCAACTTCTTGTACACCTAACTGCAATTGAGACTTACTTTCTCCATTGGTTGAGGTCTTGAGCTTTCTGAAGAGGCTCTCATAGAGAGCATGCTGCTTCTCACTCATGGAACAGAATTCTATCTTCTCTTCTTTTGCTGGTAGCTGCTTGAGGACCTTGGAAGGAAAAGGCAATTATGTATTGATTATGCTATATTTACTTTTAATTTAAAAAAAAATCTATGCCAATCTTAATTACAAAAGAATGCTTTACTAGGTAATAAATGATTCAGAAATACAGCTTGCCATGGAATTCTACTGAGAAGTTCTGCATCTTTATTGAATTATTACTTATAATTGTGAACAATGTAATTGTTTAAATAACCATTGTAGTTTTAATACACTTTCAAACAAGAAATAATAAGACTTAAGCTTGTGAAATTATAGCAAACACTAAATAAATAAATAAAACTTTGCATCTTACGATGACCATAAAAAGGTCAGCTCACCTCACTCTTGATTCTCCGCAGGATAAAGGGCTTCATGATGAGTTTGGCCTGAGAAATCCGATCCCTCTCAAAAGAGCTTTGGTTCTCTTGGGATTTCTAACAGAGAAAACAGGTTAGCTTGAAGACACTGATGCATGTAAACAACTGAGTCAGAAGTGGAAGTGCAGTACAGGCAGATGCGACAAATTTCCAAAGTACCGGAAGACAAATGAAAATAAATGACATTTAAATTTTTTAAGAGCTGAACTTTAACTTGCGTCTCTCACAGACCTGAATCATGACTTTTCTATCTTCTTAAAAATGATTTATGTCGGAGGCGGGTGGGCAGTAAGTAGAGCTAGGCAATAATGCAAAAAAAAAAAAAAAAGTTATCAGTTAAAGTTATATTTTTTCCATACTGTCCAATCTCGATTTCTGCCAAGATTTTTTTTAATACTGCCAGTTTTAAAGCAAAAACTAAACAAGAAGAACTAAATAACAAAAGAAAAAGAAAATGTTTACATACTGGCCCAAGCAAGACAGAAAAATCCCGCAAATGTGTGTCCTGACACCAAACCAACATTCCAGAAACAAACCATGTCTCAAAGTTGTGTATGTCATGTTCATGTTTTTCATGGTTAAAAAATATAAAGAAAAAATTAAAAAAAAAAAAAAAAAATCATAGATGAGATTTTTCTGTCAGTTTTCTTCATATCGTTATAACAGTGTTATGGTCCTTTTAACATTCTGACCTTTGTGTATGGAAGCGCATTGATATGAAGAAGTTGACCAGGAAGATTTGAACAGAGCAACAAGACAGATTCATTGGATGTACAGCATCAGTACAGTAAATAAAAACACTGCGTCTCCTCCAGCTGGAAGTGTCCAGGTCTTCCTCACCAGCTGGAAGTATCCGGGTCTTCCTCACCAGCTGATATTTCATTTGTGAGCGGGGTTTAACGACAACCGCTGCTCATTCCTGGCGTGAGGTGCAGCTCCTCTGTGCTTACAATTATAGTTGGCAAACAATAACAGTTTGAACTTTTGTGTGTATTTTAACATCACTGGTTTTAAGCAAAGGGAGATCTCAGTGCGAACTGTGAGGAAACGTTATTCAACACCAGAAGTGGTTGCAAATTTTATTAAAGTCTTTTGCAAGACTCCTACAGTTATTTTACCTGCTTCCTGTGATTTTATCCTTGACAGTTTTAACAGAAAACTTAGGTCAAGCCTGGACTCAGTAGCTCCACTAAAGGCAGAAAAGGTAAAAACTAAGCTCACTGTCCCATGGACAAACGAAGAGATTAGGCATCTCAAATGAAATGAAATGAAAAAAAAAAAAAGGAAAAACAGTCAATAAATTATCAAACTCTACAAAGACAATATAACACCAAGGTGAAACAGGCAAGAAACAATTACTTTGTGAAACTAATTATTGAAAATAAAAATAATGCCAGACTCCTATTTTCTACTATTCGCAATCTAATTAACCCTGGTTTTAATAAACACAGACATTCTATGATTGACTTTTTATGCAAAGAATTTGCAGACCACTTTAGGAACAAAATTGACCTTATTAGAACCAACATTTTACTTGACCAAAAAACTGCTTTTAGTAAAACTAAAGGTGTGCTTTTACCCAAGAGAACACTGGACAGTTTTGTCCTGGTTGACGCCAAGATGCTTGGTAGAGTTTTCTCCCAAGTCAATCCCACCTCCTGCCTTTTAGAGCTGATTCTCACTCTGCTTTAAAAAAATTTTTTTTAATGAATTCTTTGATGGCGAGGTTTTAAATACTGTGAATTGCTCTCTTCAGACAGTTGTCTTTCCTTTGAAACAGTGGTGGTGAGGCCCCTTCTGAAGAAGAGCAATCTGAATCCTGATATTTTTAACAATTATAGACCAGTATCCAACTTACCATTTTTAAGCAAAATCTTAGAGAAACTTGTTTTTATTCAGTTGAATGATTTTTT
>JAOWBL010023896.1:0-32495 GCA_028564865.1 Zenarchopterus dispar
AACAAAAAGAGAATTAAAAAATATATCAAAACTGTAAGTTGTTTTACTTTTAAATTCCGAACCGGAAGTAGTCTTCCCTCCCTCCCTTCCAAGCTTCACACATGCCCAGCACGTGAGCCACGTCCAAAAGCGCGACTGTCTCTTTAAGAGGCGGGGGCGTGCCGGCGTGGGGCCGTGCTCACATTTGAATATACAGTAGTTCTGCGAGCCTGGTGTACGATTACGTCGGGTGTTTTTCTGCCTGACAGAGAAGTGCAGCGAAACGTGCGGTTTTCGGTGTCCGCTGAGGCTGCTCGCCGAGGCCCGTGTCCGACATTTGTCCATTCAGGAAGACGAGTAGACCAACGCGGCTCGGTACCGAGAACATGGACTTGCACATTTTAGACCACAGGCTGCGGGTGACCAGCATATCCAAGAGTGGACTGGTTCATTACACGCACCCTTTAATAAAGCTGATATTTCTCCGGAACCGGACACGGTAAGACGTCTCATTGATTTTACTGGACTTAAAGCTGTCATTCAGTGACTACCTGAGCCGTGGTGTTAGTCTGTGCCGTCTTTGCCCAACCCCCTCCCCCCTTTTTTTTTTTTTTTTTGTATCCGTGTGTCTGTCAAGCACTGCGGTAACTGTTGATAGTTTGATCCTTTTCCTCGTAAAACGTGGGTGCACAATTTTGAAAAAAAAAACTAGTTTTAATCATCCCATGCTTTTATTTTGTAGTCCTGCATGAATGCATGCTGTTTCCTCTTCATAGTTAAAGAGACTTAAGTATTTTAATGGGACCTGATCTTTCCATTGCGAATTTGAGCTACTTCCGGTCTGCAAGTGCTGCATATCTCATGTTGACTAGCAGACAGTTTTCAGTTAATCCCCTGGACATCCTACCATTGTTATGTAATTTTTATTATTATTATTATTATTATTATTATTGTTGTTGTTCCTCTGGTTGCCCCACATATGCATGGCCAGGAGAGGAGATCAACATCTGCCTCCAAGCCCACCATGATGTAGGCCCTGGAGAGGCTCAACTGCTCCTCTCATGTGTAAGCAAACATCAGGGACGATTATCTTCCGTCGTCGCCATGGTGATGTCTGGTGTCAAGATGACACATCACCCTTAGAGATTTTATTATCACACATGTGACATTTTGATCCTTTTTAATCAGCGGAGAAGTGTTTCTTGTGGGCTCTGTCAGTCTTCATTTGAGTCATAGTGTTGAGCAACAAAGTTTTTACTGCGTCAGGACAACTTATGACTGTAAACTAGTTTGGCTGATCAGCCATTCCCACCAGGCTTTTCATTTTAAATGTACAAACTTGTTCTTTTTTTTTCATTCTGTCAGGAGTTACGCCATCACGCTGAAAACTGGATATGTTTACCCTTGTTTGTTCTTGTTCTTTTGCTATATTTGGATTTTTCTTCCTCCACCCTTCTTTCAAACTTGAAGTGATTTCTTTTCTTTTAGTTTTTTTTTTTTTTTTCATGGTGGAGAATGTTTTTAAGTTGCGTCCAACTCAATCAGGGAGCAAAACCAAGCTTGATTACCCAGGGGGTGGTTGTGGTCGTCCCCCTCTTTCAGGCCTCCGCTTTTCATTACAAAACACACAGATCTGCAAGCGGTTCTGAGAGGAATTTTAACGAGCTGATCCCAACCGTAGCACTTGTTGCGCATTCAGCTTCGGGTCAGCATCCACTTGAAAAGCAGTCTAAAAGTGATATTTTTTTCTATAATGTACTGCAACGTTTACACCATCAGTGGTCAGATATTCTAAAAAAAATAAAAGCGTTTCATGTTGAGTCTGGTTCTTGCCGTTTCCAGGTTTGGATCTATTATGTATTATTAGGTTCTATCAAACATCCAAGTATGTCATCTTCCTATGAAAGGATTTTTTTTTTTTTTAAGAAAAAATCCATCATGTGTTTTCAAATATTAGATTTGTAGTCTGGTGAGACTTTATAAATAGTGTTATCATCAAAACCCAGCATCAGGGGTCCAGCAGGCATCTCAGGGATCTCCTTTCTTCTCTTTGATGGTTAATAAGGGGACCATGGGTTGGAACAATGCCTCGACTGAGTTTTCCACTTGTCTGCCTCAGTGATCATCCAAGCTTGGGACTTTTGCTCTATTTGTTTGCATAGGTCAGCTTCCCCTGTTTAAAAACAAAAAGCGTGGAGATTTTTTCCTTTTTTCTCCAAAGCATTTGATGGTGGTGTTTTGAACTTTTATGTAGGTGAGGCAGCTTGAGCCTCATTCCTTACACTTCACACCAGTTTTCTTCGTTCTTATCATGTTTCCTCAGCTGGAACATCAGTTGAAACCTCCCCACCACCGCCGCCTCCTCGGTCCATAACTGTCGCTGCCGCCTGCTGTTTTGTGCAGCTGGATCAAAGTTCAGAGTTTTGTGTGCTTACGGTTCATCTTCCCCAGTTGGCCTCACCCTCTCCACCTGACCTAATCTCTTGGTTGTTTTTCTTCCCATTTAAGACAAAAAAAGCTTGTTTTTTTTCTAGCCCCTTGCCACCAGTCATCCTGTGACCGAGTGCTTAACAACACTGGGGAAAAAACTGATGCTAGAATGTGTTTTTCTGCCTCATTTTTTCCACAAAAGTAACTTGAATATGTTTATTTGTAACCATGTGGTTTTGACATTGGTGGGGACATCACCAGCCCCCCATTTCCAATTTTACAGTATGACTTGCTTCTCGATTTCTCCATTGTAATTAAATTAACATTGTTTATAGTCCCTGTAGCAGACAGATACTTTCATTAAGGGTCAATGACAAGGCGGTCTCAAAAAGGCCTTGCCACTTTTCTGCAGCTATAGTGCAGTTGTAAACATCAATACAAGAACATCAAAACATAAAATTAGAAATGGAGCAGAGCCAATCAATATCAGTCTCGGGAGGGGTGGTTCACTACCAACCAGTTATTGGAATGATAATGCCATAAAATGAAATTAAAAAAGTTAAAACATTTTAGTTTTTCCTTTAAAAACAGCCATTTTTGATTTAATTCTGTTCAGATGAAGAATTGTTGTTCAAGTTATTTCAATGCTTATCCGTGGTTGGATTGTGGGGCAGTAGCATAAGCCGATAGATGCAGACTTCCTTCTCCTGAGCCACTTCGTCCCACTCTTCAGGGAGGGTCCAGAAGTGTTCCCAGGACAGCCAAGGGACATTGTCCCTCCAATGTGTCCTGGGGCTTCCCTGGGGTCTCCTTCCAGTGGGACATGCCCAGAAAACCTCACCAGGGAGGCGTTCAGGAGGCATCCTCACCAGATGGCCGAACCACTTCATCTGGTTCAGGTCACCAAACCGGACCCTCTCCGCTGCATCTAGAAATTCTGTCCATTAAAGTAATGAACAGAATCGGTGACAAAGGGCAGCCCTGGAGGA
This sequence comes from Zenarchopterus dispar, assembly GCA_028564865.1. Taxonomy (NCBI): domain Eukaryota; kingdom Metazoa; phylum Chordata; class Actinopteri; order Beloniformes; family Zenarchopteridae; genus Zenarchopterus; species Zenarchopterus dispar. Next base: position 3,399 of record JAOWBL010023896.1, read on the forward strand.
GTCCAGCCCCCAAGGGAAATGAGTTCGGCTTACGACCAACAATGTGGACCAAACTGTGACACCGGGTGTAGAAAGACTGGACAGCCTATATAAGGGTTTCCGGGACCCCATACATCCAGAGAACCACCCACAGGAGTCCCAGAGGGACGTGGCCGAAATCCTTCTCCAAGTCTACAAAACACATGTAGACTAGTGAGGCAAACTCCCATGATCCTCCAGAACCCTGCTGAAGGTGTAGAGTTTGTCCACCATTTCATGGCCAGCACAAAAACCACACGGCTTCTTTTGAATCTGAGATTCTACTTATCTGGTGAATCCTCCTCTCCAGTACCACTTACCAGGGAGGCTGAGGAGGGTGATCCCTCTTTGGTTGGTGCAAACCCTTCTGTCCTCTTTCTTAAAGAGATGGACCACCATAAAAAACATTTTTTAATGATTGCACAGACAGTCTCTCTAATATCTCTGTTCAGAGACTCCTCTGATAAAGAAACAATGGATTGATGAGCTATTACGGGCTTTCTATCCCTTTTATTGACAACACCACATCATCATTGAACTTATCCTGCTGTGAACATGCTTCTCCACCCAGTTGCTTCTGTCACCCGTCAGACCACATGATTGATGAGTGAGCTACACGAAAAGTGAAGAAAAGCAGTTTCTCTGGATTTATGATCCATAGGAAAGTTTTTTTTCTTTTATAATAAAGAAAAAATGAATTATGTCCACCTTCTTTTCTTAACCAAAGACACAGTTGAGTGGTGGACTTTACCTCAGCAGTTGACACATTTAATTGTTGGGTTTTAGCCCTGATTATAATGAAAGGTAGGCCTTAAGGAAGAAAAGGCAAAGCCAGTCGCACTGGTGACATCTTGAGTAGAAAACTGGATTTCAACCCACCCAACTCAGGGTGGTTTGAATTTTCCCTTCCTAAAGCTGATGGTAGGAACAACTCAGGAGTTGCTAGATATTAATAGAAATATATCCCTACGCATTTCTACACCCTTATTTCTGGGGGGAAAAGAACAAATTTTGACAGGCTCATAAGAAAATGCAATTATATAGAACTTTTAGTCCTGTTTAATAGGTTGCAATGCTTCAAATTCTGGAAGAGAAGTCCTATCAACCAGGTGAAGGACCTTTATTTCTCCCTTTTGCAGGTATGAAGTTGTTTTCTCTTCCTATCAGTAGGATGATAAAACTACATTGAAGTCAGTTTTTGGAAATATGCTGGTGTAGATTCTCAGCCGATCCAGGTGACGGTAACCCTAAATAGCTTGTCTGAAAGGAAACTGGGTTTCTTTTCTTTCCTGAAGATGTTTTATCTGTTATCTTAAATGTGTTTTCAGTTCTAACTGGCTGGGGGGAAGGTTCCAGCTCACTGGCGTGGCATGGCATATATAACGTGTTATAAAACACATCTTGACCAAATATCCCAAATATTGGAATGGTAGAAACAGATTTAAGGCTAATTTTTTAAAACCTCTAACACAGTTTTTAGAATTTGAGAAACCACATTTGATGTTAAAATTTTGAAGATATAATTGTGTTGTTCCTTTAAGCCAGGGGTGTCCAAAGTCGGTCCTTGAAGGCCTGTGTCCTGCAGGTTTTAGATGTCTCCCTGCTTCATTACACCATGATACAAGTGGCCGTGTCATTGACAGACTTGTTCAGACCTGCATGACAACCTGTTAATGACCATTAATTAGAATCAGGTGTGTTGGAGCAGGGAAACATCTGAAACATCCAGGACACCGGCCCTCGAGGACCGACTTTGGACACCCCTGCTTTAAGCCCTCTTCCTCTTCAGTTTAAGTAAATATTGGTGATGACAAGCAGGAGGACATGATCATGACAGTTTCTGAGCTGTTTTTGATTAAAACACAAAAAAAATCTGATTTAATGAAATGTTTCTTTGCAGACAATATGACAAAGGGCTTTACCTCAGAGGTTTGACTAAATTTAGTGTGTCTCGGGTTTCTTTTGGAGAAAGTCATATTGTCTTTGGATCTCAGTTTTCAAGGGTAATTCTTTTGTCGGCTCATATTCTGATTGGGTGTCATTTTCCTTGAAACAATCCAGAGATCACATTAGCATTCGTCACAAAGATTTCTGATTATAACTGATTATTTCTGTGTTGGATTTTTATGATATGAGATTGGTGTGGTTCAGACTTCCTTCAGCCGGATTCTATCACTCTTAACAAGTGCAGGAAAATCTAATAAGATCATCTCCAGAACCACCCATATGATCAGAACTTTATCAATGATATCGGACAAGAACTGCATTCATGTGGCCCATGATTATCTTGTAGTGTGTGACATGGTCAGACTGCCTGTATGCACCGCATAAAATATTACTGAAATCAAGAGATTTTAGATTTTAGTGGTAATTTACCTAGAGGAACCACTGGAGAAACTTCCAGACCAGCCATCACAAGACTTGAGTACTGGGGAGAGACTCACCACTGACTGATTCATCAAAAGTTAAAACTCGAAATGAGACCTAAGATTTTTTTTTTTTGAAACGATTCAACGTGAATGCAGGAACTTCTTTCATGCAACATTTTTCCCTTGGATATCATTCCCAGTTTCAAAATTTTACAGCTCAAATACCCCAGATTTTGCTTAGTGAAGTAGTTTTTCAGTTTTATGCCCCCTGCACAATTTTGGACTATTGCAAACGAAAGAGATATTTCCAAGATTCTTTTCAGTTTTCCCACCTCGTACAACACGAGTGCTTCAATGACCACCATCCCGCTGATCTTGCCACCAAAGGCTGCTTGATATAGTTTTCTGAGAGTGTCAGGTATCCTACGACTCTTTCTACTGACTAGCGTATCAAAGCCATCAAGCGTAGTTCCTTAAAACAGACATGGAAGTCAAGCTTGAAATAAATTCTGTCTTAGAGGACTATATAAAGGCATTGCAAGTTTTTTGCACATATTGTTTGCATGTGCAGGTTGGCTCCCCTTATGGTTTATTTTTACGTTTTGTTTGTTTACTGTCAGCACATGCTGATTTTTCCGCATCTGGTCATAACGTACCACTCAGGGACATCATTGTTCAATCTATACATAACATTTTTGATGTCTTCACAAAGATCTAAATCATACAATATGAGATATAATAATCTTGTACTACTGCAGAAATCGTGCAGTATCTTGGAGGAAATGAGCAGACTACTGCCATCTGGTGGCAAGTAGAGATATGACTGCCTATAGCTCTATTTTTCATGACAAACCTTTTAAAATGAACCATTTGCATGAAACATTTTCATTTTCTTTAAACAGCATTAATACCTAATGTTTGCAGATTTTATATAGATGCTCGCTCTCAATATTGCCAGATACAGATTGTCAGCTTTAGTTAAAAATTAGATTTTTTTTTATTGTTAAGCAGTTGGTGAATTTCTGAACCTGCAAACCTAGCAAGCTTGCAAATTAATGATTGTGTGTGTGTGTTGTTTTTGCCACACGATAAAAACCCAAATATTAAAAAACTATTTATATGCTCATGTGTAAATAAAATGTGTATGTAGCACGTATTTATATAGCAGTCCTACAGCAATAAAAATCATAATTTTACTTTACAAGAGGTCCAGAAATGCAGTAATTGTAGGTAATTACAATCTTCGTGAGTGATGCGGATTGAAAATTTTTAAAAACTGTTTTTAGCACTTGCTTTTTGCTTTTTTTTGTTCATAGTATTCTGCAATGAACTAATGCCTTGTAGAAACCTCTTATCTGTTTTATCTGTAGGTTGCAAACAGGAAACCAAATATGTACGGTTGTTTCAGATTGGTTTCCCTCAGGTTGCTTGACAACAAACAGTCAGCATGTTGCTACGCAGGCTTCCCTGTCCTGTACAAAAGAACAAAAATAAAAACAAAACAAACAAAAAATACCCACAAAACATACTTGATAGTTTTTTTTGTTTGTTTGTTTTTTGTTTTTGTTTTTTTAATGCTGAAGTTTGTAACATTGCTGTTGCACATACAGTACCTGCAGGAAACTGCAAGCTGAGGAAGGTGAAGGTTCAACGGGAAGCGAGAGCACAATGGGCTAACGGATCTCGCCAACGCAACTGGCAGTTGGTGCTACAGTGTTTTCTCTCTTTGTCTCTCAGCGGTGCGATCGTTCCCGTTTCATGGCAGGGATTAGTTTTTGCTGAGTCAGGAGTTTGCCGTTTCACTCAGGCGTCGACTCTAATGGGCTGAGCTGACTGAAGAGGAGTGAGGTTACTAACTTCAGTGAGAAGTTGTAATGTCACAGGAAAAGGTGGTATTTCTTTTCTCTTTTTTTTTCTTTTGGGTTCAACGAAATGTCACTTGTTCTGGTATTACCATATTTTCTGCCTGGTTTCCTGTATGACGATGGCTTTGTTGCATGACCCAATGTCACATTTGCCCGTTGAATACTTAAACATTTTTTCCCAATGTCTTAAACTCTTTCTACTCATAAAAGATGTTTCTTACTGCAGAAGGTTTAACTCCAGATTGTTGCTAAAATGATGTGCAGCAACAATCTTTCTCAAGTCTGTTGCTTATGTCTTTCCCTCTTGGAATTATATCACCAAACACCTCGTGATGATCAGTTCATTAATACCTGATTATTATGACTTAACTTGGTGTTTTGGGCTTCGATTTTGTCAAATGGCAAATTTGTTTGAGGTTGTATTTGTCTAATATGATTACCTTCTGTAATATTTTTGTTTTTTTAAGAAAAGGGTAAAAACTCTGCACATTAAAGCATTTTGCCTGAATATAAAATGTGACGTTCAACTGAAAACAGCAGTTTGATGACAGAGTAGGTTCTTTTCAGTTGAATACAGGAGACATTTTGGGAAAATTCACTTTTATGCCTCCTTTTTAATTTTTTAAAATTTTTTTCCCCTTAAGAAATTCTCCTATTTACCGTAAACCAATCAGTAGAACCAGTAGATGACTAGAGGCCTCCGTTGCACTGCTAAAATAGTTCTAACCCTTCGATTCAGAGACTTGATACCTGCAGTGGTGTCCGGTGGCGTCTTTATAGGTCTTTTATTTCCTCTCAAGTTGGCGGGAAGGCCTCCTTCAGTGCCCCCCACGGACGCTTGATCAGCTTTGGAGGCCAGGTCATCACCTTGGGTCGTCTATCGTGTTCCTCCAGCGCTTCATGAGCGGTTTTTATGATGTTGGCTGGGTACAAATATTCCCGCTGGGGAGTCCGTTATCACTTTAGATATGCTGATGCAGGTGATCGGTGAATTTGAGATGAGTATTGACATTTTTTATTATACCCCTGAAAGTTAAAGGGCCAGCTTTAGCCTGAACTTTTTTTAAAACACTTCAGTTTTAAAGGTTTTAAAGTGGAAATCTAACGTCTGGAAAAGCCAGTTAAGATTGAGAGTAATTCTTATTTATGTTCAAGTGGACAAATTAAAAAAAAAATATTAAAAGGGCATGTTCAACTCTTTAATCACGATTCAGTTCCTGGTGTAATTGCTCCCGGGGTTTATGTTTATAAGTAGTTCAATTCTTCTTCACTGAATTTGAGTTTCTAGCCCCAAACATATGCATGTTTCCAGTTTTCCTTCTTCAAACCAAATCCAGTTTGCCTTTTTTTTTCCCCCTTTCTCAGCTTTTGTTCCCTCTGCTTCTCTTTTCAGCTTTTCACAAAGGCAACATTCAGTCAAATTGACTACAGGCCAAGCAAAGGCCTTTGAAAGCATATGCATTTGGCTCCGAGTCTAAAAATATCACAATAAATATCTACCATAGTCTTGTTGGTGGATATTAGCAGATCTTCTTCTGTTTTCTTAGAAAAACTTTTGGGCTGAATCAGCTGGAAAGTCTTTAATAAAGGTGGTGTTTTGTTTTTTTCTTACAGCAAGCACATAAAATAGCATTTTTCCTCCAATAATGCAGACATTTTAGAGTTTCTGGTCATTTTCCTTCATTGAACCAAATCTGTAACCAAAGCAGTGCCTCAGTGAGCCATTTAACCCTACATTAGTTTTTTTGTTGTTGTTTTTATTGTGTTTTTTGGTTCTTTTTTTTTTTGTTTGTTTGCTTGTTGGTTTGTTTTATTCATTTGAGATGGGTTTTTTTGTCTTTCAAATGAAAAGGAATGAAAAGTAAAAGTGGTGAATTTCAGTTATTTGTTTTTGTTTGTTTTGGGTTTTTTGTTTTTTTTTTTGTTTTTCATTTGATGTTTTTTTCCTTTCAAATTAAAATAAAGGAATAAAAAAGTAAAAGTGGTGAGTTTCAGGGTTTTTTGTTTGTTTTGTTTTGGGTTTGTTTTTTTTTCAAACCCTCCATTTATTTTTGTTTTTATTTTTACTTAACTTACTTTTGTCTACTTGTTGTAGACAAAAGAGATGGAGAGCTTTGGGCTTGTGCTAATTAGATCACCTCCAGTTTTGCATCATGTGTACTTTGCATTTCAGAGAATACTAGATTTTATTTGTTATGAAAATCAGGCCCACCTTTTGTTTGCTGCGAATGTTTAACCATGTTCTTTTCCTCTCTTTCCTCCATCGTTCATGTTTCCACACATCTCTGAATTTTTACTTCCTGTCTCGTTTCAGGTGCAAGTTTTTTAGCTTGACAGAAACACCAGAGAACTACACGGTCGTCCTTGATGACGAGGGATTCAAAGGTAAAATACTCTTGTGGATCTCATTTTTCTCTCTTCAGATCTTTTACCAGGCAGAGTTTTTTTTTTTCACCACATGAAACTGTATTTTAGGCTAATATCAGTACTACAGTCACGTGGATACGAGTACTAACTTTTTCATTCCTATTTTTTTCCTGTGTGTAAAAACTTTTTTTTTTTTTTTAATCATATTTTTGGTGTATCTTGATATAAAGTAAACACATCCACAGACAAACAACAATGCTATTATTATTTATTTGAACAAAACTGAACCCAAAATAGGAAAAAAAAAAAAGTTACTTCTAAAGGATATAAAGCAGATGTTTTGCCTGTTTGTTGGTCTGGAGTTTTCAAGAAGGGAAAGACATAAGCAATGGTTTTAGATAAGCAAATATTGCTGCAAGTCAGTCTGAAAAGGGCTATAAAAGCATTTTCAAATCATTATGAGTTCAGTGTTCACCAGCGGGAGAGATAATTCATAAATGGAAAGCAGTCACTAGTCCCCCCAGTGTAAGGCGGTGGTGGGTTGATGGTTTGGGGCATTTTACAACCATAAGAAATGGTTGTTTTTGCCTAATTCTAATACCCACTCTGATCATGTGACTTGTATTTATACAAGTTGTACAGTATATTTTATAATTTTTCTTTCATGTATACCTGAAAATAAATAAATAATAAAAGCAATTTTTTTCAAACGGATAAGTATGCAAGGCCTCCATTGATAATTCAAACAACAAATTAAGTTTAATCAAACTAAACACTGGGGGGTTTGTTTTTAAAAGATGTTTAATAACTTTGGACATTTGGCTGCAGTTAAGGCCAGTTATAAGATAAACACAAAAAGACACATGCTAGCTGTCTTCATAACGATCCTAAATGTATGTTTCCTGTTGGCTTCTCTTATCAGTTAAAGTGAAGTAAAATAAAATATCACTCACTACAATACATCTCCAATGGGACGTTCTTAGCTATCGTCCAAGTTATGGTTGTTAAAAAAGACCTGAATTTTATTTATTTATTTTTTCTATCAGCATACATTTTAGGAGTTTCCCTCTTGTACTGTATCCCATAATGCAAAGTGCAGTCACACCGGTCAGGAGTCAAAAATCTTTTTATAACAGTAAAAAAAAAATGCTAGACAGCAGCACAATATGTTATAGCCAATTTCTGGTTTCCGAAACAGGAAACCAGCTAAGAATGTATATTTTATATGGAAAAAACAAATGACATGGTCTTTACATGACCATCCTACGAATTAAAGATGTATTACATTCTGATGATGTCACAAGGGACTATGATCATGATTGGCTTGTTCAGAGAAGAACCTTCTGATCTGTGAAGAAAAGGAAGACATGAGCAGATGGGATTGTCACATATTTGAGTTGTTTTTTGTTTTGTTTTTTCTTTGAAGACATTATAGAGACAATGTGCTTATGAAAAAAGCATAAATATGAGGGTTTGCATTGCAGGTATTCCTTTTTTTGTATTTTCAAATTATGTAATCGGTTTATGACTATATGGTTTGAAAAAACAATGGTCTGAAGCACCTGAAGTTGAAAAAATACCTGTTTCTTACAGATCACATGATGAAGTCATGGTCAGAACTGGTCTTGAACCGGGTCCCAACTTTTGGGCTCATTCAGTTCTTTTACCTCTCTGCTTTTCCTTCCTTCCTTCCTTCCTTGTTCCCACTTGGACCTCATATGGGTGTAGACCACTGGATGATGAAGAAAAACAAAACAGGAGAAGATGGAAACAAAATGCTGTGGGGTCATATGAAGTAAAAAGAACAGAAGAGCTTTTCATGTCCCTTCAGAATAAGACGTGGTTTATTTAATTTTATAATGAAAATAATTTTTAAAAAAACATCTTTGAAGTAAAACTATAGCCAAATAAACATCTACTGTTGTTACACCTGTTTATGTAAAACCCAGTTGTATTTTCTTTTCTTTTTTTGGATTGAGAAAACAAAAAAGGTTGATTCTGTAAATGAAAGTACTCAAAACTCATAATGTTTAAGATATTTTAACCTTTGGGCTTTTTGGGGTAATTTTTCAAAGAGTATCTGCCTTAGCATGAACCATTGGGAGTAATTAATTTCAAATGTTATTTATTTTAAAGCAGAATGTCATAACCATTAAAAAAATTGGTCATATCTTGAGCTGAAGCACAGCAGAGAGGGACGCGTTAATGATTTCTATCTCCTTATGGAGTTATGAAATTCTGCTCATCCATCATTTTCTTTTTTTTTAACTTTTTTGTTTGACAACCATTTTATAACAAACTCAGCAATATAACCTTTTCTGTAACCACTCCATCCCTTCTTGCTTTCACTTTCACTGCCCCGGCCTTTCCCACCGATATGGATGTTGAAGGCACATATCGCCCTCAGGCGCTCTCTTACTCTCGATCTGTTTTTTTTTTTTTTTGTTTTTTTCTTGTCTGAGTGCCTATTTTAAGAGGCGAAAGCTGGTGTGTAGTAAAGCCACGAGGGAATGTTGGTGGAAAAATTATGCCAACCCTTTGAAGGGGAATAAAAGGATAAGAAAGATGAGTATTCGCTGCTGGAGATGGGCTCCATTTGGTAATATTTTTAGCTGAATGTTAATGAAACCATAACGGCAAAGTTTAGTTCTTCCTCTGAAGGTTGCCTGAAGTTCAAAAGCAAATGGGTCGCAGACGGTCAAAACTGGGTTTCCCTCCTGAGCATTCAGAAATGTTACCCTTTGAGTTAATAGTTTCTTAAGGATATTCTTGTACTTCCCTTAAACACGTTATTTTTCGACTTAATTTTTTTTTTCATTTCTGCAGTTTCCATTCAGATCTTGTTTTGAAATGAACGTCTTTGGTTTAGGTTCGTAAGGCTAAATTTAGGTCCAGAGGTTTTTGGATGATAAAAATTAGAGTTTGAAATGAAACTATTCAAAAGTGATCTAAGTTCTAATGTTTTTAATATAGGGGATGTCATGAAAATATGGTATTTCACATTTTTGTATTACAGCCCTTTTGGTACAAAGTACCATATTTTCAAGGTGTTCATTTTACAAGTACTTCTGCTCTGTATAGGTTCTGTGGTGTCTCCCTTTTCTAATGCTGACTTTTCCTGATGATCTGACCCAGACCTTCTGAGCACACAGAGTTGTATCACCGTTTAATGAAACATCTTGCACTGCTGTCGACTGCATCTGGGTTTGATGCATGCTTGTGGTATGGTAGGGTTGATTTAGGTGTCTGGCAAAGGAAGAGGCTGCAGGTGGGAGAGAGAGGAAGTGTGTGCACGTTATATGAGCAGCAGCAACAGGAAATCGTTAACTTAAGGCGTCCTCATAATTTACAGTCTCAACACAACAAATACAATATACTTACTAGTGTCAAAAACGTAGCTGAAAATAAGCTATTGCTTTAATAATCCTCTGATGGCACTGTAAAGATATTTTTTGGAGGTAAACTTATCATTGTAGGTGTTTTTTTTAGTCAAATATTTTATTTCAGATATGGCTTGTTCTGACTTAATTTCTACTACCATGCCTTTAATTTCAAGGCACACAAATATATTTGCTTGAGTTCCTTTACGACTGTTTTCTGAGTGTTTGGGGGGAATCAATACATTGGTGATCCTCCTGTGAATATCCATTTGTAGTGAATTGAGATAATCACACAGTTTTGAAATATTTACTTCTGTAAAAAAAAAAAAAAAGCCAGAAAAAAAGATGTTTTTCTTTTTATTCATGCAAAAGTGTGTTTTATTTCTTTTTCTGTCATTTAAAACCATCTTCTTTTGTGGGATTTTAAAAAGACTCAGTACCTACCAAGTCTAAACCTCAAGTTTAAACTGTAAAGCATTTTATATTCATTTCATATTCTGCTGTCATCTTCATCTCATACTTCAGACTTCTGAAATCTCCTTCAAGAACCAGAGACAGTTCAATCGTTCCAGTTAAAGTATGATTGTGGAAAATAATCTAATCACGATTTTTTTTCTCCCAATATTTCAGTTGCGATTTAATATGCAATTTTTTTTTCTTTTTTGATAAAACCTAATGGATGATGTCAGTGTTAATACAATATTATACACATATGACGTTGCAATATCACATGATCATAAATTCATTTCAAAATTGCTTTTTATGATATCTTGATTTTATCACAAATACAATTAATCGTACAGCCCTAAGTTAAAGTTTAGTAAGACAGCAAAGGCATAAACTGTATTCAGTAGGTGGACTTAGCCACTGTTGTAGCCAATAATTTGTAGAGTCATGATGTGAAGCCTTCAGTTCAGTGTTGGCAACTTATTCTTTGGAAACCAGAAGTTATAAGTGATACAGCTGAAAACAAAGGAAGTCATTGGGTGGGACATTGAACTGCATACTGTTTCCATTGTCCCAATGTAGTCTGTGTTCTCAGACTCCCGGTCCCAAACCTGGATAAATGGGAAGGTGTGTGTCAGGAATGGTATCCAACATAAAAAAAACAAAACTGATATACGAAATGATACGGGGGAGGGAAAAGCTTTAAGACATGGATGTTTTTGTTTTTTTTAAAAAGGCAATACTGCCTTAGGAATAGTATTCCTCAAATATTCAACTTCACTCAAGACTATTCCAAGGAAAAGGAAGTGTTATATAAAGGTCTACAGACTTCTATTGCACTGACTTTGTTTTGAAAAAAAGTCATACATCTGCTTCATTTTTTAATACAGGTATAATTTATGTTTTATATAAACTTTACAATACCCAATACCTGCTATACATGAGCATGGTGACTTTTAATCTGTGCTCGGATTCACTGACCAACTGTTCTCATCTTGATGCCACCCAGAGCTGCAGCCCTCAGAGCATCTTCAGGTTGAGAGCTCCATCTGGTTGCCTCTTAACGTGGTATCCAACGGCAACGCCTCCAGCAGCTCGCAGGCTGTCGGCGTGACCAAGATTGCCAAGTCGGTCATCGCTCCCCTCGCCCAGCAGCACGTCTCCGTTTTCATGCTCTCCACTTATCAGACGGACTTCATCCTGGTGAGTGTCATCTACTTTAGCCTTTCAACTTTTTTTTTTTTTTTAAATCTGCTCTCGTATTAGCTCACCGTGTAATCTGGGGATTTTTGGAGCCATTTTTCAAATCTCAAACGGCAACTCCAGATCTGTAATCCTGCAGTGAAGCTCTTCCAGACAAAAGAAACCAGTGTGTTCACATTTTGTCCGCTCATCAGTTTTGCACCTAAGGATTTAATTCTTGACAGAGCTGAAGGTGCTAAAATGTGAGTTGATGTATTACACATGAAAAGGTTAAGTAGGCAAAAATGAGTAACAGCTTGACAGACGTTAGTGTCAGCAAGTATATTAATAGCTGACTTACTTGGTTGTTTCTTGCACACATACACAGTAACAACACTACAGTGATGGCAGAGTTTTTGTTATCTCACACTGATCTGAAACTGATGTTTATGCACCACATCTGTGTTGTGCAGGTGAGGGAGAAAGACCTATCCGTAGTCGTCAGCACTCTGGAGGAGGAGTTCAACATCTACAAGGAGGTGGAGGGAGAGTCCGTCCCCGTGTGTGGTCAAGATGTTTCCAACGGCCTCCACAAGAACGGCAAAGAAGGTGCCGCTCACAGTCCGGTTCAGTGTCGGTTCTCTTAACGGTCTCAGAGGATGGGGTTACGGTCCTCTAGCACCACCTGCAGGATGTTTGTGAGAAGACATTCACACTGTGACCCTGAAGTTTTACAAAGCTTGGCGTAAAAAAAAAAAAAAACCACCAACACAGATACTTGTGCAAAAAAGAAAGATGGATCCCTGTAATTGTTGCTCAACATTTGCCAGCTCACATAAGATTCTTCAAAAGTCCAGAGGTTTGTGTATTGACGCTATTACAGTATTTTTCGCACTATAAGACGCACCTGGTTATAAGGCGCAAGATAAAACATATTGTAATAAACCTTGCTTGTTCAGTGGTGGTCGAGATTAGAGGAGAAGAAAAGAAAGGCACCAGGTTGGACCAAATTAAACCGTCTTTATTGAATAATTCATTTAAGGCAACACGGAGTTCAGACCATGGTAAGGGACAACCCTAACTAATAAGCCCCCTAAGCCAACAAATGTAGGAGCTCTACAAAGAACTGGCATGCGAACGGTACCCACCCCAATCATTGAGTGTCTGGTGGCTGCTTGGCTGGGTCCAACCCGGTGACTTCCACCACGCTCTGTCCTCCAGCTCCACTGCTTGTTCAGCGTCTCCTCCTTTTGACCCTCCACACGCCAAACACCTCACACACCACAGGTGCAACCACTCAGCCTCTCCACCGCAATCAGTCCCAGCTGACGCCTCCTCTCCGGACCCACCAGCTCCACACACTACAGTATATAAAGCGAAACAAAACAGTCAGATAAGTCGAATTGTATTCAACTCATTCACAATAACTATTGTTCAGTTGTAACAAATGCAGAAAAATACCTTGACATCTTAAATCACTCGTCTTCCACAAATCCATCAAATTCCTCGTCTTCGGTGTTTGAATTTAACAGTCCGGTGATCTGGGCATCAAACATGCCAGGTTCTCTCTCGTGCTTGTTTATCCGAGTCAGTCTCGTTGCTGGTACTTGGCTGTTCAGCGATGATTCCGGCTTTCGTGGAAGCTCCGACCACAGTTGAGACAGATACCTTAGCCCACGCATCCACGTACCGGTGTTCCAGAGAGTGGTGGAGGTAAGGGTACTGTTCTCTGATTGGTTTATTGTTGCCAGCGCTAGCACACACCTGAAGTTGGTTTGACGTTGGAACAACCTTGCGTCCCAACATTCGGTTAGAACTGGATTATGACGTGGGTTTGAAAATTGGGTTTACGTTAATACCTAACGTTGGCTTGACGTCTAATTATAGTAAAGTAACATTGACTAGATGGTGGATGATGGTTACTTACCAGCACTACATGATTAGTTATCTAACGCTGTCTGACGGTCCAACCCATGTCCAACCACGGACCAACTTTAATACAACGTCGCCGTGTCGGCTGGGAACGCTCCGACAATCCATCCAGCAGAGCGGCTCCCTCGCTGACCAAAGTCGCACTAAAACATTTTGATAGATTTTTCAGCGCAGTGTAACACTTAAAACTGCCTCGAGATCAACAAAAACAAGAATTGGTACTTTCGATTTTTGAGAAAATGTAAGGATTTTAAGTGCGCCTTAAAGGGCGAAAAATACGGTATTTACAAGAAAATGTTACACAGGTCATTGCAAAGTTGAACATTTTATTAAAGTAATAAAATTTATTTTTGTTGCATGTAATAGCATTGGATTATGCCAAAGTAATTCTGCATTAATAACCCTCCTTGTACAATCTTTAACTCCAATATATTGTAGTTTTAAGCTTCTTACTTATTTACTTTATAACATTATCTAAACACTTAAGGTTATTAATATATAGAAACAGTCAAAATTCTTGCGTCACACTTAAAAGCAAGAACATTTTGTACAGCGAGGCCCAACGTTGTGAAAATGTGTCCTGTCTTTTGCGTCTCTAAGTAGCCAGGATTACGTCAAGATCTTCAAAATTATGACGATGGTAATCAGTCTTTTAGACAAGTGTTGCTGCAGAAATAGTGTGTAAAATAAACAAACACACAAAAAAAATTTTAATGGCTTGTTGAACAACTCTTATCAGCGTTTATTTTCTGACCGTTATCACTTCCTCACATCATCATGGAGGAGTCTTTGCCAACTTGTTTTTAAATTTGCGGCTTTATTTCATTGAGGTTTGTGAGCGTTCATTTATGTAGAACTTCCTTGGTACCCCCATAAGACTTGAGCTGAGTTCAGGTTTGGACTGGAAATGGGTCCTTGGCACTCTTGGACTCTGCTGATACTCTGGTATAAAGCAAAGATGAGCCCAAACCATTTGTGTTCAAAGCATATTGTTAGAAAACCGTTGTAGTTTATTTTTTCCTGATTAAACCACTGCCGTCACTGTTCCTCCAGCCATCCAGCCGACTCTCCACCCGGTGTTGATCCCCCAGAACCAGTTCTGCGTCATGTCTCTTGACCCGGACACGCTGCCGTCCATCGCCACCACCCTCATCGACGTTCTCTTTTACTCCACCTGGTGAGATTCCGTTTATTCCGGTGCAGTACCGTCTGTGAACACGAGATGTCAGCACTTGCTCAGAAGTGAATAGTCATTTGAGACGCTCTTAATTTGTACTGTTATTATTCTCTCTTAGGGTATTCTTAACTTTTTTAAATTTATTTTCCTTTTTTCTTTATTTTTTATTCAATGTCTGGAATCTTTGACTGATTTTATTTAACATGAAAATTAACCTCAAATTTTGATTAATTTGGGATATTATATGCACATGGTTCTAAAAGTAAATTTTAAGTACCCCAAATGTGTATTTTTTTCATATTATAACAATAAAAACAGACTGCTGCCTCACTGCTGATTATGTCTCTCCCTCTTTAGTCCTAAAGAAGACATCCAGTCCTCTGCAGGCCAGGACATGGACTGCATCAAGTTCTTCTCTTTCTCCCTCATTGATGGGTACATCTCGTTGGTGATGGACACTGAGGCTCAGAGACAGTAAGTTTCTTCCTTTCTCCCACTGAATGGTTGATTTGTTGGTTGATTGGTTTTGCTCAGTTGGATTGTCAAAACAAAAAAAATCAATAACAGGCAGTGTACAATTTTTAGATGTTGATCAAATATTGATTTTTTTTTTTTTAATTTAATTTAATTTTTATTTATTTATTTATTGTATTAACTGAACTAAAAATCAAATCTTGAAGAAGCATTATCCTCAAACCCAAACCAGCTGAGTCATATTTCATAGCATCAAAGAAGAAACTCTCGGCTGTACATCACATTACCATGGAAACCATGTGTTCACTCAATGCAGCAGATTTTTATATTTTCCCAGTAACGCTCATGGGTCTGTTGTATCCTGTTAATATGACATGTGAAACAGATTAGAACTTGGTTTTTGTGAGATACTTTGGGAATTTTCATGTTTTTATGAGACAGAGTCAGAGTTATGCACCTTTTTGAGTATGTAGTTAAAAAGAAAACTTTTTTTTTTTTGTCAATGCAGAGCAGCTCAAGAAAATTGTTTGCAAAACCCCTTCAGTGCCAAGCCGCCAACATATCCATGAACATACTTATGATAGAAACCAAAGGACAGATAGAAATCTGTTCAAAAAATGTTTTGCATGCATGAAACAAAAATGCATATTAAAAAATACAAAACATGATATATATGTACAAGAGATCTTGTGACATTAAAAAACTCCCATTACCTTAATATTTTTGATCAACAATTTGCAACACTGTTCCTTTTGTTATAAAAATTGTCAGTGATATATTTCATACAAAAGTACCAAATGTTGAGTGAAATTCCCCTTTTTTGTGTGTGAGCATGCGGAGAGCCTGAAGAGGAAATCCTAAACCACCTTAAACCACAACAGTTTTACAACCCTGCTACATTTAAGACTTATCTTCTCGTTGCAACAAGATGGTATTCCCCTCTTCACCGTTGACATGGTTTGATGTTTGCATTTGATTAAATTTATTGCGCAATCTTTTTGCTCTAGGTTTCCTGCTGATCTTCTGTTTACCAGCTCCTCTGGGGAACTGTGGAGGATGGTTCGTATCGGTGGACAGCCGCTTGGATTTGGTAAGGACACCAGCATTTTTTTTTTTTTTTTTTTTTTAATTTTTTGTGGACAGCAGCCATCTCATTGGATTTTGTCTTGCAAACAACACATTTTATACTCCTTTTATATCTGGCATTTATTGAAATCAACATGGGAATGACTGGAAATTGTAACGTAGAAACAAACAATCCTCATATATTCAAAATAGTTTGTATATGTACACCTGTCAGATGGCGAGGGCTTTTAAGGGTCACGCCACTGGATTTTTCAGTGAGTTGCAGTGCTGTTATCCTCTCCTAATGCAAAACGAGCACAGTAAAAGCTGTAATAACAGCTATAAATGCTTTTGAGGAAGTCAAGATTGGATTACAAGCCATCTAAAACACTATAACAGGAGGCGTGCGCCAAAATAAAATGAATTATTGAGTGTCTGATTTTAAATCTAAGCAAAACCAAATAAAATATCTTTAATGTGTTTTGTTTTTCTCCTACGAAGATGAATTTAATTCTTCCTTCACTCATGTGTCGTTGATGACCTTACAAAGGTCAATGACTTGGCTTGAAAATTTGATTAAATTCAACTTGCATGTCCCTCTCTGCTGTGCTTCAGCTCCGCCAGCAAACTTGCTTTTAGCTATCAAGTTATTTGGTTGCATTTCTGCTCTTATGGCAAGAAAATGTGAAGTCAACAGCTGGAATTTGGCATCATACATAACACTTCAATTAACTGTCATGAAGGGAGCAAATAAAGGTGGTTGGTCTCATGGGTGACGGGGCACACTGTCTTTGAGACATTTTTATGTTTATTTTTTTTGCTCATCGTCTAACATCCTGTCAGCTGTTTTTACATAGAACCAACAAATTTTCTGTTTCAAATTCGTCAGAATATGAGATCCCATCAGACCAAGTGTGGTGATGTCTTCTCACCACCGTTTGCTCGCTCCTCTGCTACTCATGGGAACATTCTGAACTTCATTCTTCCTTCAGGAAGTCTCAGCTGTCAGGATGTGGTGGTGAAGTTGCAGTGATTTTTTCCAAAGACAGTTTTCTTGCCGTTTAGTGAACACTGAGACCTTCGTGTCTTATGAGTTTCAGATGATGAGGATGGGCTGTTCCAATCTAGATTACTACACTTTAGCTTATTGTCCTGCTGGAGCATTTTTTATGAGATTTTACTCACTTTATTTTCCATTCTAAGGTTGGACAAAGTTTTGATTATTGGGAATTTTAATTTACATGTTAATGATACTACTTGTGCTTCAAAGTTTTTAAAACCTATTGAATTTTTTTTTTTAATTTTGTGCAACACATTACTACACTTTGTAAAGGCCACACCTTAGATTTGGTGTTTTCACATAGCCTTGTTATTGAGCAGGTCCAGATGGAGGACTGCCTTATCATTGACCATAGTTGCTTCTTTTTTAAATATGTCATTGAACATGAGTTCTGAGTCTCCTAAGCAGTTTATTCACCGGCGCATCATTAACCAGGATGTTGGTGATCATTTCCGTGATACATTTACTTTGATGTCAGATTCTGTTTCCGATGTAGAAGCTTTTACTCGGTTGCTTTATGAACAATGAACGTCTGTTCTTGGAAAAGTGGCTCCTTTGAAAACCAGCCTAGTATCCTCCAAAAGGGATTAATGATAAATGAGAATATCCATCATTTTCATCATGACGGTAGAAAGACTGAGAAACTTAAACTTCATACATTTCTGAAAAACTGTTTAACAATCTCAAATAATATGATAAAGGATGCCAGGGCTGCATATTTTGCTAGTCTTATATCCTACAGAAAGCGAAATCCAGAAATTCTGTTTGAAACAATTAATTCACTGGTGTCTATAGTCTCAATAGATCCGACAGTGACTGTAACATAATTCTTAATTACTATGTAGTAAAGGTTAAAAAAAGTGTCCTATTAAGGTTCTTCAGATTCCCTCTGTGTTGGTGATTTCACCTCTCCTGCAGAGCTGAAATCTTTCTCTCCAGTTACAGGACAGCATTAATGCATTACAGTCCAAAATGAAACCTTCATCAAGTCCTGCTGATGTCAACTTAATTAAATCAGTCATTATCCGACTGATTTAATTAACGTGTCTCTTTCAACCGGTTCTCTTCCTCTGCTTTTAAACATCCTTTTGTCCAACCTTTGCTAAAGAAATCTTAGATCTACCTCTTCCTGAAAACTACAGACTGATATCTAAGCTGCCCTTTTTCTCAAAGATTTTAGAAATGCTTGTTGCCTAGCAACTTTCAGTTTGTTTTTTTTTTTGTTAATTGCTCTATGCTGGTTCTTTTGGGCCTAGGCTCAGCTTTTGACACTATTGATCACAGTATTTTGTTAGACTGCAGAAGACGGTGGTTTCTCCAGGTCTGTCCTAGATTGATTTACTTCCTACCTCACAGGAGTTTTCTGTCTTTATCAGACTTTGTATCAGCAAAAGCTCCCCTGTCCTGTGGTGTTCCTCTGGGATCTGTTCTTGAACCCATTTTGTTTACATTATGTGTTGCCTTTTGGTCATTTAATTACAAAATTCACTTCCTATCATCTTTATGCTGATGATATCCAGCTTCTTTGCTCTTTCCATCCAAATGACCCCTTTAATTTCACTAAGTCAAATGATTAACTGTCATCAAGTAAAACTGAGACTATTAATTTTACTTATTTCTGGGCAGTTCTCTGTCCTTAGATGCTCATGTTCAGCAGGTGACTGGCTCAACTTTTTTCAATCTCAAAAACGGTGCAAAACTAAGATATTCTAAGGCAGAAATAGAAATGGTTATTAATGGTGTCTGAACAAAAGACGACTGAATCGACCACAGTCTGTTCGAAATGCAGCTGCTCGCCTTTTATCCAACTCCAGGATAAGAAACCACATTACTCTGATTTTTTTTTTTTTTTTTTTTTTTTAAACAAAAAAAAACCTCTTCACCGGCTTCCAGTAAAGTTTAGGATCAATTTTAAAATTCTTCTTTTAACATTCAAAGCTCTAAAAGGTATGCCCCTCACCCCCTGTATATCTCTGAGCTCTTCGCAAGTATTTTAGTCAAAATGGTAGTTGTTTCTAAGTAGGACCAAGACCTCTAAGAAGAAGCAAAGAAAGCTAGTTGCTTGGGATCATAAATAAGAAAAATGGAGTGACATGTTTTACCAGAGCACTTTTTCTAGAAGAGGAAACAGATAATTTTTACCATTCCCATTAAGGTCTTTTTAATAATCAATATTGAAAGTTGCAATAAACAATCTCATGGGATCCTGCTGAGTTACACACATTTGAAAGCTGGTCCTGTTTTTACCGGTTTTGTTCCAGTGCAGCATGGTTGAATCTTTCACACAGTGGCAGATTCAGTTGGTCGTGGACGTTAACATTGTGCAACATTCACACAACCAGCTTGATGGGAGTTTTTTTTTTTTTTTTTTTTATCTGCAGCCTCATCTGCTGAAAGCTGCAGCTGGCGGTTCCTTGAAATTGTTTTTAACCTCAGCATTAACCTGATAACCTTTAAAAATCCAGTCATTTTAGTTAGTTCATTTACTGTTGTTTCCGTTCTGCTTTTCATGTTTTGGGTTTTTTTTGTTTGTTTGTTTGTTTGTTTTTCCTTGCATGCACAGCCAGAACATTATCTTTTTTGACTTTTTGCACATCTGTAGCAATAATTCATTGTTCAAAAACCACATTTAACTGATAAACCTGACAACATTTATACACTCAGCGATTTAAAATTTTGAATGTTTCTCATGAACCCATTGACCTCAAGGTTAAGAATGGAAAATCTTGTAATAAAGTCATCTCGATTATTTTTCTGTTGTCACTGTGTGATTTGTGGCACTTTTGTGTTTTTTCGCTGTTTTTCTAGATGAATGCGGCATCGTCGCCCAGATATCGCAGCCTCTCGCCGACAGCGACATCTCTGCCTATTACATCAGCACCTTCAGCTTCGACCATGCTCTGGTGAGTCCTGCAGTTTTGCGTCATGAGCAAGGTGGCCACACCTGTGGCTGATGATTTTTTTGCACTTAGCTCAGACGTTCAAAGATATCCAGTCTGACTGTGTCCTGACGCTGAAACAGATGGCAGATAAAAAAAAAAAAAGTTAAAAAAAACATGCGTACATCACATTAAATGCCATTCCTTTTTAGGTGTCATTATCATACTTATTGCTGATTGCAAGTTATTTTGGGGTTGTTTTTAGTGAATTCAGTTCTGGCCAGTGAGTAACTTTAAAAGTGTCTGGACTTCAAGTACATTTAATATCAATGGAAAGTTTATTCCATTTAGCATCACCGTTAAGTGTATTTTCACCCTGTTTGGTTCTAACTTGTGGTTCTACCAGCTACAAGAAGAACAGAAATGTGTTCAGACCCCATATTGTTTATTGATTTGTAAGTCAACAACACTTTGAAGTTTTTCTGTAAGTAGCCAGTATAAAGATCTCAGAATATGAATAATGTGTTCAGTTTTCCTGGTTCTTCTGGCATCAGCGTTCTGGATGAGCTGAAACTGTCTGGTATTTTGGGGGCAGGGGTGGCTGAGATTATTACGGTAATCAAGTCTGCATGAGATGAAAGCATGGAGAAGCTTCTCTAAATCTGCTCAGAACATCAGATCTCTGACTCTGGGTATTTGTTTGAGCGACTAAAAAGAAGCCTGCTTTAGTTAGTTTTGTAGCTGCTGAAGTTCAGGACTGAGTCCATTAAAACTCCTAAATTTCTGAACTTAGTTTTTATCTAAATCCCTCTGGACTCAAGATGGGCAGCAACTTATAGTCTTCCTGCTTTTAAATGTAAGAAATAAATATATTTACTTCTGTCTTGATTTAATTGAAAGTATTTTGAGGGCATGAAGCTGTTTATGAGCTCCAAGTAATGGGAGTGTGAGTCATTTAGTAAAAGACTCAAGATTATCTGAGTACCATCTGCATAGCTGTGGTAAGCAAATTGCTGTCACTAATTATTTGACTGAGGGGAACCATGTAGAGGCTGAATAAAAGTGGTCCAAGAATCGATCCTTGGGGGATTCCGTAAGTCATTGGAATAAGCTCAGATTTATTCTCACCCAGCAAAACAACAAAGCTCCTGCTTTGGGATATGATCTGAAAAAACTGAGAACCAGACCTGATAACACCACCCAGTTTTCCTGTCTGTCAAGAAGGATTTTATGATCCACAGTATCAGAAGTTAAATTTTAAGATCCAGCAGCCCAAGAACAGATGTTTTTCCTTGAATCACTGTTCGGATAAATGCCATTTAAGACTTTTATTGGTGCTGTCTCAGTGCTGTAATTTTGCCTGAAGTCAAATTAAAATCTGTCTAAAACACTGTTTGTTTGTGTTTAAGAAATTGTTAACATGAATTTAAAAGGAGCTTTCGCAATCATTCTTCCTATTAAGGGAAGATTTGAGATTGGTCTGCTATTGTTTTATACTGAGGAGCCAAGTTTCTCTTCTTGAGGAAAAACTCGCTTGACAGCTGCAGTTTTCAGAAATTTAGGTAGGGTGCCTGATGACAGTCATGGACTGACAGTTGTCGGTTGCTGGAGAGGGAAAATGTTTTGACAAAGCGAATTGATAAATCCCCAGGACATTTAGAGCACATGCCTGGGAGACATAAGGCATACACTGGGAATTTCCTGTGTATGTGATACTGAAGTCTACATTTGCACTCTGGTTTCCCTATCTTATTATTACTCATTTTGTTTGATAATCAGTCACAAAGTTCCTTTTTCTTTTCTTCTGTATGCTAAAATCATGGGTGCCGTCTGGCATTTGTATTATCTAGACATTTACCATGAAATTTTTATCTTGGTTATTTTCTTTGCCCCATTAACTTGAAGCTTATCACAAAATGTGACTCACAAAGTGACTTGCTGTCTGGCACACTTTTTTTTCTTTTAATTAAATGTACTGCAACAATTTGTTGCACACATTTTGTTTTCTTTATGCAAATATGGGTGTCATCAGTATGTACAGTCACACAGAGAAATCTTAAATGAAAACTTTTTATTTTCAGAGGTGAAAGAGGAACTCTACTTAAACTGTAAGACATTAATGCTGTTTTTTTCTAAATCATGTAAGCTACCCAAAATCTGTTAATTTTTTTCTTTCCACATAAATACAGACTATTGAAGAGTCACAGTGCTGTGGATACTGGACCACAGCATTGTATATTATGGTATATTACTAGAGTGAATGAAGATTCAGGTTGGACTTTCTGGCACAGTACTTGACTGTTCGAAGTCTTAAAGGACAAGGACTGCTTCGTGTCAACTCTGCATCGAAATAAACAAAAATTATATGTGGAGTTCCTCAAGGTTCTATCCTAGGACCCCTCCTCTTTAACATCTACACGCTTGTGCTAGCTCAGATAATAAGCAACAAGATAAGTTACTGTAACTACGCAGATGACGCACAACTTTACATTACAAGGTCACCAGGTGATGATGAGGCCATACAAGCGTTGAGTAGATGCATAAAACAAATCAATGAGTAAGTAACTGCTTTTGGACCAAAAGACGAACCTTTAGAAGTTAAGTCACAGCTTCAGTTATTAAAGCTACAAACCACTGATGTGGCCCAAAATCTGGGTGTAGCCATGGACTCAGTCCTGAACCTTCAGAGGGAGCATTTCCATCACCTCTAGATTTGTGCAAAACCAAATACTGGAAAAAAAAAATCATGTAATGGAAATTACATTAATTTGAAAAAACTCCTAAATATTGAATACGCCTTTTTACGTTTCCAGGAGGTGATTTTTCAGGCGAATCAATGATCCACATTATCGCAAAAGTGTCATGGAAATGCTTTTTACTAATTTCCACATCTCTGGTAGCCCTGGATGTGATGTAACCAGTTAATCTAAAGTCATCAAAATGAAGTTTTCAGTTGTTTTTGGTCTCATTTAACATGATGTAGTTGTGATATAACACTACTACATCATCATTACATAAGAGCTTTTCCTTTGAATAATCATCGGCTGCCTTCATCATCTATTTTCTCCACAGGGGTAGCTGCAGTTGCAATAATTTATCAAAGACTAAATAACTTTTTGACCATCCTCTTCAACACTGAAATTTCATTTTTGATTGTTTTGAAAAGAAGTCTCACAAGACAAGATATGCAGAGTTACGAGAAGCAGGCTACACTTATTTGAAAAAGACAATTTAATGGAAACAGAGACCCCATGCAGCAGCTACCTTTTTTTATGCAAATTCAGTTTAGTTTTTCTTTTGCGAATAAGTGTAATGGAAACGCGACTAGAGACACATTAAGACAATTACAAAGTCGACCTTATGTCGCCTAACTTATCTATCTCCAGGATCAAAGGACTTTCATCTTCAGTGAAACTGAAAAGACTGCAACAGTGTGAACCTAAAAAGTCAGACAGCTACAACTGATCCAGAATGCTGCTCAAGTTCTCACTAGAACTAAAAAAGTGGACCACATCACTCCAGTTCTGAGGTCCTTAGACTGGTTCCTTGTATCTCAGAGAACCTTAAAAGTAATTTAGTCCTAAAGCATTCAGTGATTTATAAACTAACAGAAGTCTTTTAGAGTCTTGTTGACATAGCAACCATCCAGACCTCTTGGGTCTTCTGGTCCAGGACTACTTTGTGTTCCCAGAACCAGAACAAAACATGAAGAACCAGCATTCACCTTTTATGCTCCACAGATCTGGAACAAACTTCCAGAAAAGTGAAGAAATGCTGAAACCCTCAGCTCCTTACAATCAAGATTTAAAAACTCATTTATTTACAGCTGCCTTTGACTGAATTATCACAACCATTCTGTATTTAAATGTACCGGTAAATAATGTTAATGTTGGTACCAAACTGAAGCTCTCACTTAACCCTTTGATGCCTGATGTTGCATATTTGATACATATCCATCTGAGACCTCTGTAGCATCCCCAGAGTCAAAATAATACTAAAAAGATTTGTACAATTTAAAAAAATTCTAAAAAATAGATACACTACATAGAAATATAAAAGAAATTACCTCATGTATTCGTAGAGGTATAAAAAAATTAATTAGAAATCTTTTTAAAACAGGACTGGGATTATGTTTTATTGTAATATATTTTAAACACTTTAAATGTACAAAATTATAATTATATTAAATGACACTGCACTGTAACTAGTCTTTCTTTTTTCTTTTTCTTCCCTTTATTTTTCGTGTCTTCATGATGTAAAGCACCATGAATTGCCTTGTTGCTGAAATGTGCCATACAAATAAATCAAATCAAATAAAACTTTATTTATATAGCACTTTTTGTACAATAAAATGTAGCACAAAGTGCTTTAACAGCAAAAACAAAACCAGTCTCACCCATCCTCCAGCCTCCAACCCCCAAACCAACCACTTACCTTGCCTTTGATGGCTTCTGAGGGTTTGTAATCAAGAAAAGGCTAGGAAATGGCCCTAAAGTAAAGCAGGACAAATTAATTGGTGAGAAGGACAGTCATTCCCACAGTGGGAGATTTTTTTGATGTTGGGTATGCCCAACAATCTACCTGGAGCATTAACATACCTTCCCACCACAAATGCAGTTCCATTCAAACCACTAGAGCTACTTCGTCAATAAAAGGACATGTCCACAGATGTCTCCAGAATGACTGGACATCTAATAAAATTAAACCCTTCTCAGCTTTATAAAGGGACAGGCACAGAAAAACCAACATTTCGCACCAGAAGTATAAAGATATAATTTGATATTGGTGTTCTGATTAAGGACTAAGGGACCGTTAAGTTCATCCACCTGCTTTTCCCATGTGAACCACAGCCCCCCGCATAAACCCTTATTGTTATGATTTAACAACCCTGTATATTTGAAATTTAGTAGGTTAATCACAATACTCTCCGTTCACTTTTACTTCTTTTTTTCATCCAATGAGCTCTACAAAAACATAATTATTGTTTATATAGTAATGCTTTGGAAAAAAAAAAAGCTCTTTGGATGATTCAGAAATGAGTATGCAACTCCCTTTCTTTGCCTCTTCATTAGTTAAATTTGTGATCCACTGAACAACGTGAGGTCGGTTATGACAGCCTGTACTACGTAAATGTTGTGACTTTCTCAGTCATCAACTTGGGAAAACCACAATAAAACCAAATTCCACTGATATGAACACAAAAATAACTAGATGTGACGACATATTAGATTTGAAGTTTACACTTCTAAGAAATTTTTAGCACCAGGGCGACTTGTTGATTAGATTTAATTGGAGACGATGATGCAATGATGGGGGAGGGGTAAACGTGCACCAACCATGCGGCAATTGTGACACGGAGGAAAAAATATATAATGGTCATGTCCTTTTTTTTTTTACCTTCTAGCTTCTTCTTAAACAGTGATAGAGTTGTATCTGTCATTGTGAAATTTGTTTTGGATTTGATCCTAATATGTAGTTTTTACAGTAAATTGTGACATCTTAGCTGTGTAAATGACTCGGTAAATGTTTTGCAAGGAGAGAGAAAAAGAAAGGAGGTGATTTCGAAAACAGGTGATTTTTTTTTTCTCTTTAACAGGTATGATCCAGCTCATTCTGAACATTCAAACAAGTTCACGTCACCGCGAGCGTGTGACAGGACATGATGTGAGGTTGCCCTCCGACTAACGTCAGTTAATTGTTAAGAATATTTTCCCTTTTAAGAAAAAGTCGGGGGAATTCCGGCCAACGCCGTCAGAAACTCATGTTTGTCCTTACTTCTGAAACTTTGAGCCTAAGTGCAGTTGGGTTGATTTTTACAGGAGTTTTCTTGTGCAAATCAAAGCCAAATAAAAGAGACCTTCTACATACATCAGGCAAGGCAAGTTTATTTGTATAGCACAAAACGGAGTCAAATAACGACAGCTTCTTCAAACATTGGTACAGGCAAGGCAGGTTTATTGGTATTGTTTAATTTAAATAAAAGGCACCTTCTGCACACTTCAGGCAAGGCGACTTTTTGTATAGGACAGAACAGAGTCAAATAAAAACAGCTTCTGCACACATCGGTATGGGCAAGGCAAATTTATCTGTATTGCACAATTCAAAGTAAAAGACACCACACGTTGGTTAAGGCAAGGCAAGTTTATTTGTATAGCACAATTCAAATTCAAATAGACACCTTTTGACGCATCAGTCAAGGCAAGGCAAACTTTTTTTAAGGAGAGAGAATAAGAAAGGAGGTAATTTTGATTTCTTTAACAGGGATGATCCAGCTAATTCTGAGCAGGAAAACAAGTCCATGTCACTGCGAGCGTGACAGGACATGGTGTGAGGTTGCCCTCTGACTCATGTCAGTTAATTAATAAGAATAGTTTCTCTTTTTTTAAAAAAATATGCAGGGGAATTCCAGTCAGCATTATCAGAGACTTATTTTCATCCTTATTTTTGAAAGTTCAAGACTAAACACAATTGGGTTGAATTTGTTTGTTTATTTGTTTATTTGTTTTTTTGTGTGTGTGTGCATGTAAAATGGGATTTTTCTTGTGCAAATCAAAGTCAAATAACACCTTCTGCACATGTCAGGCAAAGCAAGTTCACCTCTACAGCACAAGAAACACTTGTTTTGGTCCTTTAAGGATTAGCAGGTACCCATGTAAGACCTCCAGATACTTCCTCTACATTTCTTTTTGGTATTTATTGTTCATTTTAACTGCTTGTATTTTTCCTGTTACTGATGACTCTCAATATCCTGGTAGTTGTTTCTCGCTGCATGGTAGTTACCCAGCTACAAGCAGTAGACAGAGGTCAAATTACCATTAAAAGATGAGTAACTGGTTCCTTCTTCATCAACAAGGTGGAAAACCTTAAGAAAATGCAAATGACGATGGTATCTACTCAGTGTATCAGTAACTGTTGCTATTATGAGTTAAAATAAGTTAAAACCGCCTCTTTTTTTTTTCTTTTAACAAAAATTAAGGCTAAAAGACAAAATTGTTTGGGCAATACAAAGTTACACCCCCCACCCAAAAAAAACAACAACAATTGTGAAATAAGTCACATGTCCATTACCTTTACATTTGCACAAAACATAATTGTCACAAATAAAAACTTTAATGCAAATGCTTTTAATCTGAAAAACTGCCAAATATCCTAAAAACCTTTTTGGTTCCCTTGTTTTTGGAACAAGTGAAACTCACCTCTACCAGTCAGGTGAGGAATTGCAACAAGTCTTAGTTTTGCATAAATCTCAGTTTGTGAAAAGCTTTTTTTGTTTTGGATTTGCTGGGACACCCGTTCCATCACTTGGTTTTCACTTTTAAATAATCCTTCTCACTCTTGAATGTCGGGACTCCAAATTAATTTGAAATCGTTTTACAATCCCTTTCCAGATGGACATGCAGCAACAGTTTCCTCTCTAAGACATTTGCTTATGTCTTCCCTTCTTGGCAACACCTACACATCCGCTGATAAATCAGTCCATTCTGATTAACTAACCCTCTGAGTAAGACAATAAAAGGGGTACCCACATTTTTCCCCCCACCTCGTCTTCTTCCTCAGATTCCTTTTGCCCAATGCAGAGACCAAATAAACTGTAATATTTTTAATCATATTTTTGCACAAAAAAAGAAGAACTGGATTATTAACTCTCTTACAGGTAGCTATAAGGGATCTAATGGACGTGATTTGTCATTTTTAGGTCCCTGAGGAGGACATCGTGAGCGTGACGGACATGCTCCAGCACCGGAGGACAGAAGCAACCACCAGCTGATTCAGAAAGCAGTTGCCAAGCTGGACGATCGGCGTGCCTCTCCTTCCTCCAAACCCACAAGGACGGAGCTACAGGCTAGCAGGAAGGGAGGCTAACTCTGTGCCTAGCTTAGCGCTGCATCACCAGCAGTATTATACTACAAAGACATTTTGCCATGAACACCAGAACTGCTTTTCTGTGGTGTGCACCTGAACGCCCCGTAACGCTTCCCGTCTTACCTTCCCGGGGACCCCACAAGTGCACATATTTGCACTTCATCGTGCACGTGCGTTCACATCCAAGCACAAATGGCGCTCATATTTTCAGACTAACAAGCAGGAGGTGTCACAAGGGCGTGAACGTTGGGAGTTGAGATCTGTTTCTGTTTATGATAGGAAGTTGAATTAATAACTTTTTCTTACCTAACAGTTGCCAGTAGTATAAAAACACAGTTAGTCTTCCTCTCGTGTTAATGTCATAAAACACGGCCATACAAAGTGAAGATAATGCTGTAGTTTTACTTTAACAGGGAAAACTGAACTTTTAAACTTGTTTTCCCATTGGTGTGCAATGAAACCACTTCTTTTTACTAAAAGCACTCAAATGTGAGTGTTTTCAAGATTAAAGATAAGAGCAGCTCTGTTTATAAATATTATGCACTGGAATATATTTCCGGAGGAAGGACAATAAAAAGTTTCTGTATTAAACTTCCCTTGAAATTGTACTTGGGGTATTGTTTATGGCTGATATGTCTTGTGATATATAATCACATATTTGCTTGCATCTGACCAAGTTGAGACAAAATAAGTCCTTTCATTGGCATTAACAATAGTTGAGTCTTTTCCAGGATAGTTGTTCTTTGTGACTGACTCAACTCTTCAGGTTCATAAATATTTTGAAGTTCTGTTTGGCAAATTTTATTTTACGTTTTTTATATCTATATATCAGGGCTGTGAAATGAAAGTATGTAGTTCAAAACCCAATGCAATTCATAAGGAAAATTAATCCTGCAAGAATTTCCATGCAAAGGTTTTACTTTTTAGCAGGACTCTCATTAGTTTGGATGTGAGTGTGTGTGAGTGTGTGTGTGTGTGTATTGTGAGTGTGTGTGTGTATTGTGAGTGTGTGTGAGTGT
>JAOWBL010023905.1:0-32493 GCA_028564865.1 Zenarchopterus dispar
ATATATATATATATATATATATATATATATATATATATATATATATATATATATATATATATACACATATACATATACATGTACATATACATATTGACTTTTTGTGGTTTTAATTATACCAGTAGTCAATATAAGATTTCTGTGTTTGGGCTTTCCAGTGCTGTTGACATACAGGAGATTTCAATGTAATCACTTGATCTTGGAACATGGACCAAGGAGTCTGATGCATACACAAGTCAGAGGGCTGATGAGATGTCTCCATTGGGGAAAAAAAAAACCCAAAACAAACAAAAAATACATATGTAATATAAATGTATGTCACGTTAGTTAGTATTCTAAGTTAAAATAAGGTCAGTTAAACCAAAATACACATGTACGCAATAACATGTATGTTAGGTTGAATGATGATTGGAAATGGCCTGTAGGTGTGAGTGTGAGCATGTATGATTGTTTGTCTATATATGTAGCCTTGCCATAGACTGGCCATGATTTACCCTTGTTTGGTGTCTTACTCATTTTTTTCCCAGCCAACTCTAATATATTGTGCAGATGATATGGTCAATTATAGAAAAGCTTTCACATTCAATACAACTTTTGAATCCAAAAGGTACCAGTTTTTCCATTCAGTTATTCCCATGAATTACACTCAAGGCTTAATGAGAGAATGACAATTAAGATTAAAAAAAGGTCAGACATTGAAAAGCTGTATCTGCTGTTTGCTACACGACCACAGAGTTGGTGTTGATGTAATGCAGGCATGGTCACAGGAGGAATCTTATTATGAGACAATAATTGGTTACAAACTAATGAGATGAAAATGTACTGTTTTTTGAATTTGTGCTTTTACATCTATTTGCTCTGTCATCAAACTTCAACAGTTGTTTCACAGGAGACCTAAACTAACTGGTGATTTCATCCAAGGGGCAACATCTGATTTTTAAAGTAGACTCTGATGCATAAATTGAGAAAATTGCAGTTGAACGAAGAATATCAGAGGCTGGCTCAATCTTTATTGGCCCCATCTTAAAATGTCCAACTCACAGTTGAAATAAACATATTTAAAGCTTGGAACATTTTTTTTTAATGTACCTTATCAGTTAAATTGTACATACCCAGAAATTTTTCCATAATTAGTTTTTTTTTATATAAATTACAGGTGCATTGCCATCTAAGGTATCAAATGCCTAGCTGTCACGTTAGCTACTTTGCACTGTCAGTGACAGATATTTACAGACTGCTGTGACCAAATTTGGGTTGGACTGAAAGGGTCGTGAGAAACCAGTTTCTTGGGCCCAGCCACCTTGCAGGTCAGCTTGGACCCTTCCAGCTTCAATAACTGGACGGTGAGCTATCTTTGCTTGGGTCTCGACCAGACCTGAGTTTCACAAGGACTCCACAAGCTCTGTCAGGGTCACAACTGAGGACTCCCAGCCTCAGCTGGCTAACTGAGGGTCCCAGCAGGACTCAGCCATAGCTCAAGCAGCCCTGACTTAATCTCTGGTGGTTTCACATGTTTCAGTAGCAAGGTTTGAAATGAGGATGGATGGACAGATTTGATCAAAATGAATGTAAAGTAATGCTAGTTAGTTTTCCCATTTTCAGATTAGTTGGGGACTGGATGGAGTCAGCTCCTGCTAAAATGATGTTTCCCAGATCCCCAAATGCTGGCTTCAGAAACACTTCTCAGAAAGCCCGCAGTAATATCACAGAGGGTTTCCCGAGTTCTTATCCCACAGGCTAATTGCATCATGCTGTTATGGGGACTGATTGTAAAATGATGTCTTAATCCACTCTTCTTCAGAGAGATTCAAGCTGCCACTTTCTGAACTTTAGCTGATATCTGTCTACATGTCTGTGTAACTTTGTATTTTGTTACCATCTCCAGTTATGCCTTTTGGCTGTTTAAGTTGGTATAGCAAATTCCTCCTGAAATACTTGACATGTGTGGAGGTGTCATTTCCTGCCATTGCCTCAATGTTACACAACAATGTACTGCCTTGGGATATAATCCTCCCTCTCTGTTACACAAAGGGAATCGTCTTATACCAAAGCTGCAGTGCACAGACATTCACACTAACACCTCATGCTGATGAGGCAAGGAATCTTTTTTTGGAAGCTGAGCATTTTTTGTCTTATTATGTCTTCTCAGAAAATTATCATACCTAGATATACATATAAGTTATTCACAGGGGCCCCCTTTTCTGTGTTTAAAGCAGCACATTTACAGTTTCAGCTTTATTTGAGCACTTCACATTAACAGATGGAGACACAGACTCTCATCCTCTCACAAAACCTATTCGTGGTATGTGTCAGTGCAGTGTGCAAACTGAACATTACACACAAGTCCCAATGGAGGTGTTATCTTATATGTGCAAACTGTGTGTTTTCATGTGCATTTTGCAATTTGATTAGTTTCAAAACACCTATTACTAGGTATTGCATAATGAATGTGCTGTTTGAATGTGCACACGTTTTGCTTTTGTCTGTTTGTGTCTTTTCATGTGTGCTGTAACACAAACTTGGCATCACATGATAGCACGCTACCGCCCGTTGATCCATCTGGGCCTTTTGCGGCAAGATAATCCCCCACTGACTCGTCCTCTACCTCCCTCAGCTTCACAGCTCTCTACCCCCACCCACATCCCCCTGAATCCCTGTGACAATGCCAGCAGCGCCGGTGTCGCAGCCAACCGGGGTGGTAAGGGATCGTGCCAAACTCCCATGTCCCTCTCTACTAATGCCCAGCCTGCCGAGGGGGCCTGAGAGCCTCTGCTGCTGCTGGCTTGTTGTCACTAATCCTCAGATCTTGAGGTGAACACTGTGCAAGTGTTGGCAGTGAAACTGGCAGAAGTCTGTGGATTACAGTTGAAGAAGAAAATTACTACTCCTGAGACAGAAACTCTGGAGTCTTTTAGTTTGGAGATGGATCGAAAAAAAAAAGAAAACCCATAAAATATATTATTATTTTTAAGACCATCTAGGTTATCTAAGACCATGGTATGAAACTGTTTTACTGCAGACCCAGGACATAATGGTGGAGATTACATTGTTTGACTCACTTAGGAACACCTTGGTATTCCCCTAGAGGAGATGGCCAGGGAGAGGAACATCTGGGCTCCTTTTCTCAAGCTCCTGCACCATGATCCAAATTCCGATAATTGGAATCTAATGAATGGATATTGCTCTACAATGAGTACATATTGCCCCAACTTTTTCTGATTTCTATTTTTCACTTTCAAACTTAACTGTCTTGATGCACGTCACATCCTACCCACAATCATCAACTATTTTGACTTAAACCTTCTTGGAGGGGTTGCCACAGCAAATCATAGTCTGCACATCGATGTAGCTCAGTTTTACACAGATATACATGTTTTTGGACTCTGGGGGGAACCCCACACAAGCATGGGGAGAACATGAAAAATCCACACAGAAAGACTCCTGTTGGACCCAGGAATCAAACCAGGAACCTTCTTGCTGTGAGGTAACAGTGCTAACCACTAAGCAACCATGGTGCTCGATATTCCACCCACAATATGACTTCTAAATTATGTATTATGTATGTATTATTTCTTTGGGCTCAAAAAAAAAAAAAAAAACATCCCATGAAAATTAGTATTGTATAGGAATTGTGGAAGAAATTAAGGCAAGTAAAGAGGTGTATTTTAATAATAATTAAAATCTCACTGATAGAAAGGGTGTGCATAGTGCTGCATGAAAGGCACTCTTAAAATGAACAACCTCCATCATAGCTGTAATCTTGACACAACACTCTGAAATCTTTGAATAAATCCATGTGCAGTCGTAGTCTCTGCAACGTGTGTTTGATCACTGAGATCAGTGGTTATCTCTTCTCTGAGGGGATCAGTGTCCAGCGTCTCAGATTAAAAATCTTTACATGACGATATTTCATGTTGGCAAGCGACACTGTTGAGACTGATCCAGCGTTAGAGCAACAACCTGGTTGTTTGGACAGCTAAGCTACCATCAGATAAGTATTGGAAGGCTCATGCTTTTATATAAGTCCTAACATTCAATGGTTTAACTCAGCCACAGAAACATTAATCTGAAAGTCCCAGTTAAAACCTTTTACTTATTAGGCTCCCTGTATGGGGGAGCTGTAGTAAGTAACCTCTTACCACAGCAAGAGGTACTTACTTACCCCGGGGCCATGATAAGTAAGTACCTCTTATCATGGTAAGTAAGTTAAGGAATTAATTTTGTTTGTGTTATTCTCAAATAAGGGGAAGATACAGTATATATTCACCAGTGATTCCATTAGGTCTGCCTGTCCAGCTGCTTATTGACACAAATGTCGAATCAGTCCACCACAGGCAGTGCTACAGTTCTTTAGGCACATAGACTTCATTACATGCTGCAACAAAATAGGGAAGAAAAGTGATTTAAGTGACTTTCAACCTGGTATAGTTGTTGTTTCCAGGCAGGTTGCCCTCAGTATGTCACCAACTCACTGATCTTCTGGGATTTTCATACACACCATCTGTTGGGGTTACAAAAAATGATCCCAAAAGAGAAAGTATCCACTAAATGGCAGTGCTCTGGGTAAAATTCCCTAATTGATGTCAGAGGTTAGAGGAAATTGTTTCACAAAATGATGAAAAGGCAAAAATCACTCAAATAATGGCATATTACAACCAAGCTCCCCAGAAGACCATCTCTGAACACTCAGCATGCGTAATTTTGAAACAGATGAGGTGCAGCAGCAGAGGACCACACCTTTGGAGCCTCTCCTGTCAGCTAAGAACAGAAAACTGAGGATGCACTTCAGACAAAATTGGATGGTAGAAGATTGGAAAGATGTTACTTGGTCTGACATGTCTGATAAGTCAATGGATTTGTTCAAAAATGTATGTAAACAGCATGAAAGCATGAATCCATCCTGGCTTGTATCAACAGTTGCTGTATTGGGGATATCTTCTTGGCACACTCTAGACTCTTTAGTACCAGCTGAGCATTGTTTAATTGTCACATCCTTTCTGATTGTTTTTGATGACCACATCCATCCCTTCATACCCATGGTGTCCCCATCTTCTGGCAGATATTTCCAACAGGATAACACAGACTGGTTTCTTGAAGACAACAATGAGGTCACGGTACTCAAATGGCCTCCACAGCTACCAGATCTCAATCCATTAGAGCACTTTCTTGATATGATGAAACAGGATATTGGTATCATGCATGTCCCCTAAGAAATCAGCAACAACTCTGAGATGTTATCATATCAAAATGGACCAAGATTTCTCAGCAAAGATTCCAGTACTTATTTAATCTATCAAAAAGAACTAAGACAACACTAAATGAATGAAGAGGGTTCAAACTACACTACTAGTGGCCTGTTAATGTATAAATATTAACTGACTAGAGGATTTGGCAATATTTTCTTGTCATAAAGCAAACAGATTATTTCAGTAATTATTTGAAACATTATTCAAATCATACTGCTGTTACTTTGCCAGGACGTTAACTCTGGCTTTCAAAGCTTATGCCTGGGCTAAAGCCAAAACCAAACATTGCACATAATTGTGTTTATTAGGTGGAACAGTGACATTTACAAACCACTGTAGAGCAAGAGGTCCTACTGGCTGGGGGCATATCTTGGCAAAAGACTTGTTTTAGGGATTTATGTTGGTCATTAATGCTTTTTCTTAAAGATTAGATATGACTGGGTTCTTCCTTATGGTAAAGTATCCAATTCCTGGGAAGCTGACATAGCTTTTAAAGTGCTTCACGACAGAAAAAGTAAAAATCTAACAGGTTTTAGTCCAGAGAAATGATGGGATAGGTGAGATTCAGATAATCTAATCCTACCATTTCAGATATGCTTTTGTTACATTTGACCACTAGGATACGTTAGATGACTGACTGGCCAGCCATTCTAATTCTTTTCTTCTTCAATAAAAATAATTAATCTGATTCCTTTGGATCTGACTTTGATTTTCAAGAAGTACCATCACATGCAGAAGAAACTGCCTCTAGTTGCCACTGAATAGACATTCAACCACTCAGAAATGAAACATGTGATGTAGGCAGTGCAACAACCACACTGGCCTCAACAAAAACCATCCAAAGTGGCTTGTGGCATAACAGTAATGCAAGTGAGTAACTGCTGCCAACCTTACAGTACAAACATATTATATTGCCAACTCAGCAGCCATATCTTTTGTTTTGAATAGTGGCTCTTTAAGGCTCCCATATGAGTCATATTTTCATAGCAGTAGAAACTGCAGTTATTGGGAGGAATTTTCATTTCATGGGATAGAATTGTCCAGTAAGTTGTCCAGGCTAGGGAAATTAGTTCAACAAAAGCAAATACCTTACATATACACTGAAGACTCTAAGTAAGCATAGTAGTTCAATTTCAAAAAAACAAACAAACAAACAAACAAAAAAAACCTCCCGCAATACTCCAGAATTTTAACAGCTCTAACAAAAACAGTTTTTTTTGTTGTTTTTTTTTTAAGTTACTCAGGGTTCTTTTTAATATTTTGCAGATCATTTTAGTTTGCCTACATCTGTCCACAGAGCTCAACTAGGATTATTTGTGAAATACAAAATAATCGCAGATGAAAGCCTGGCTTCTGGTTGACCTGCTATTATCTCACACTCCAGCATGATGGACGTCAGATAGCAACCTTCTTAGCTTAGTTTTTTGGTATTTTTACTCCTACACTGTCTTGCTGAAATTGCCCTTCGGCAAGACACTTAATCCACCTCCTGTGGTTTCTGTATTTCCTGAGAAGAGTACTGCTCAAAAGCCTCTCACAGATTCAGAAAATAAGGTTACTACCCATCTATCTGAATTACAGCTTTCTTGGTGAAATACAATTAGACAGTAATAAAAAAAAATTGCATGGAAAACCTTCAGATATTACACAGAAAATTATGTGAAACAAATAGCCAGTCAGGATGTTTCTACCTACTGGGTGTTATCTTGTGTATTAAATGTCACCTCTAACTGGTAACTATTACTGCCCCACCAGAGGCAAGGAAACCATCTGTGTTGAATGTGGTTTTAATGTAACTTATTTAATTAAACCGTGGGTACAGAAGTTTAGAGCTGTCACCCCAAGTGTTTTTATGTAATTTTGGCAAAATGTCTTGAACCTTCTTCCTGACCTGCCTAAAGGTGATGAAGACAGTTTTCATAGAAAAAAAACTGCAGTGATTCAACTCCAATTCCACAAGAGTTGGGATGCTGCATAACCAGTGTGATGATTGGAAAATCTCATAAACCCATATTTTATTCACAACAGAACATAGAAAACATGTTTAAATGAAGGAAATTAATCATCTTAAGAAAATAATTTATTGGCTGTAACACATCTGAAAAATAATTGGTACAGAGTGGCACAGTTTATCACCGGATGGAATGTCCTCTTCTTTTAAGAACAGTCCACATACTACATTTGTAAATTTTCATTGCATCAGACAATCAAGTTTTTAGAAGAGTTGTTTCATAATTGAAATACATTATAGAAGACAGAATGAGTCTAATCAACCTAACTGTCCATATACTACTGGGAGATGAGGAGACCAGTAGCTGGAGAGGAATGTTGTCCCATTCTTGTCTGATATGGGACCGGAGCTGCTCAATAATTCTGCGTCTTCATTTGCCTTGTTTGTATGGGACTAGTATCACCTTGGGACCTCCAATACTATGAAAAGTACACTCTGATATTTGTGTTTCATGCAGCTCATTGACATGGGGCAAGCAAAGCTTTGAACTGACAACAAAAATGAGTATGGATGGACAGAACCAGAATTTGGTCACTTGGTCTTGTGTCGATTCATATATGGTGTAGATTGTGCTTACCTGGAGCTCCACCCATTCTGGTGCCAGAACAGCCAGTACTTATTTTGGATGTTAAAGGGACATCAGAAATGATCATGGATGGATACATTTAATCAGAATGAGTGTACAATAACACTAGTCAGCAACCACAGATAGAATGAGCAAGACCGATCTAAAATTGCTAACTGGTTACTGAGCTAAGATGGATATGTTTCCGATGGTGTTCAGGCCTGATTGTGCTGCTCATTTGCCTATTTTTAGATTAAATAGGGGGATGGACAGAGTCCTATCCTGCCAAGACGGAACTGTCTACTCGGATAAAAAAAACTTTGGAAAACTTATTGGTGACATCACAGGAGGTTTATCCAATTCTTTTCATGCAGCCTATGAATTTTTTCAAGTTGATATGGAACAATAAACTGGAAGTAACTGTGGCTACACGTTGCCAAAGATTTATCCGCCATATTGCCCTCTTTGTAATACAGAGATGATGGGGGAGGGTGTGTTCGGTTTTCTCCCCTCACCCCTGATTTGACTTCTCTCAAGAGGGACAAATGACGAGATCTGAAGAATTTAGTGGCCAGCTGTCACATCAATCAGTCGTGCCAAAGAAGAAATGGTTATAAATGATTCATTCTTCCAGGATGACTGCTGGACGGATGGATGGACAGAGCATCCAAGCCATGCTTCCTCACCACCACCCCGTGTGTGCGTGTGTGTGTCCGAGTGGGTGGGTGGCAGCGCTGCATGTTCTGCTCATCCATCTGCTTCAGTCGGGGAATGACAGTCTGACATTTGCATTGGACTGAAAAGGGGAAAATGTTACCAGGCGCAATTTGAATTGTTTTCTCCTCGATCCGAACCCCGCTCACATCTCACACTCTGTGTTTTTCAAAACTAAGCAGAGCAAATATTTCACTCGCTCACATCACAACAAATAAAACTCTTTCTCCTTTGATTTAGTGTGATATGAACGAGGAGCGGTGACATACGTACTATGGGCAAATTTCCAAGCCTGTTTTTCTCTCCAGAGGCTCGTTGCATTATGCATATTTATGCTTGATATAAACAATAGCTAGCTGCAGAGCTTTTAATGCATTATTCAAGGTTATAATATAAATGAACTCAGTTACAATGAAATGGTCCTTTTTAAGTTCTGTACAAGCAGAGTTGCATCACCTTTGTTAGATGTTAAAACAAATGACAGAATAACTCCTAGAATTAATATCATCAAATTGCTTTTGATTCACTTCACGTTTGTTTTTTAAGAAGCAAAATCCTTGGAAAAGATTTTCAGCATACTTGTGAGTCCAGCTTGGGGCATCATAAATCTCATCTTGTGTTACTTTTTCATTTCTCTTCCATTTTGCACATGTCAAGTGGAGGATTTTTTATTGTATCATTTTGCATACAAATTTATTCTATCTTCTCAGGTTTCAAAGGCAGCAGAAGCCTGTTGCAAAGTAAAGCAAAATGCAGCACATGTCTCACATGAGTAAGATAATACTCTTTAAACATCCACATAATTAATAAAATGGAATTTCTGCATAAAAATGCAGTGTACAAACAATTATTATGGAGAAGAAAATATTTAACATAAAGCCCAAGCCTTGACTTTTTGAGACAAGAAAAAGCACAGAATTTGTTTTAATGCTGTTACATGAGGATCATTTTGCTTTAAGTTTAGTTTTTTGTTGGTAAGCAGGTCATTTATCTCAAAAGATGATAAATGACCTTTTTTATTTTTTATTTTTTTGTCTTGAGATGAGAATTATCGGATTACAACTGTCAACATAACTGTAATGACCGCTGGGCAAGATCTGAACATCAAACTCTGTGGTCTCATTTCAGTTGAATAAAAAGCTTTTAAATAACTGGGTGACAATGAGAAGTCAACCAGTTCCCCCTTCTGTTCTTCAGCCATCTGCTGCCTAAAAAGCCCTCTGAAACTGTTAAAGACATCAGGCCATCCCTGTTTGCCACAAGACATTACCAGCTTCATCTATTGCTCCATTTGGCGTACGTTCACTGAACCCCTGATGCCTGATAACCATAACCCTTTTTGTTTTCTTTTGATTACAATATAATTAACTTATCATGACAAAAAAAGGGTTTTGTAAACTGTGTAATGAGATGACTGACCTGGCATCTCGGGATAATTCATGCATAGTTTTAATTATTCTGAGCTTCTGTAGATAACTGACAAGTTAATGCCAAAGTTATTGTGAGTTTTCACTTTTTTGTATTTTTGCTTTGAAATTTTTGATTCAAAAATTCTTGATTGGATGTTATTACTGGAGATCTGTGAATCTCTGTGGAGTTAGATATGACACCTGAATCTGTGGGTGGACTTGGAATCCTGAAATCCAAACTTTAAGGAATTGAATCCTAGTAACTGTTACTCACAGTAGTGAGTTTAGATGTTTCAAAAATACAAACTGTTTCCTTAGGAATTTGTTTTATT
This sequence comes from Zenarchopterus dispar, assembly GCA_028564865.1. Classification (NCBI taxonomy): domain Eukaryota; kingdom Metazoa; phylum Chordata; class Actinopteri; order Beloniformes; family Zenarchopteridae; genus Zenarchopterus; species Zenarchopterus dispar. The sequence goes on from JAOWBL010023905.1 coordinate 10,278, forward strand.
TTCTATTTTCTACGTATCCTGTACATTAGAACATACATAAAAATCACTGCCAGTATGCTGTTCATTCTAATAGTGTGTTAGCTATACTGTTGGATTTGCACTGTTGATTCTGCTGATCCAGAAGTGTTTTGGACACAGTTTGCATCACCGGTCCAAGTTTACAAATCTGAACCCATTCCAAGACTCGTCTGAGTCACTGGACTCGCTGGAGTCTGTGAACACACAGTCCAGTGACAGCATGAATGAAGAATTACAGATTCAGAATCATTTTTTCTGCAGACTTCCGCTCATTTCTTGTAACTGTGCTTTTGTCTGCTACTCCTGTCCCTCTGTGCTGTCATTATGGAAATATTGTAAAAAGAAAACATTATTCAACACATGAAACAGTCCATGAAAGTTTTAAAAAAGCATTTTCTGGAATTGGGCAGTGCTAAGTTCCCCCAATTTCACCATTACCATAGATTTCATGCCTGAGCAGCTGCAAACTCAGTTTTAGCATAAATGCCTTAAGTAGTCATTTCCTCTGAAATGTTATCAGTCTCTTACATGGTTTTATCCTAAAACTTTGCACAGAATGAAAGTCAAAAGACCTTAAGGATTAGTTAAACTGATTCAGATTGGAACATTTGTGACAAAGTTTAAATCTCTTAAAAGTGAGGGTGGAGGTGGGTGGGTTTCAGATCCCATTTTAAAGTATTATGCTCTTTCCTGTGGAGGTCTTGTCCATCAGAGAAAAGACAAGCTAGTCCTTTGCAACAAAATCCTTGGCAGACCATGAGGTCCATCAGTCTGGTCCAAGCAGGGTCAGCTGTAGACCTGTTGCCACCATGATCTGTCAACTCCAGAAGCCACCTCCTCTGAAAACCATTTGCAATATGCAAAAAGACAAACTATGCTTTGTAATATCCATATACTTAATGATTAAGAAAATAATTTTATAACCATTGTTGCTCAGCCCCTAGAGTCTCTCCAGTTGACCTCACCTTCAGCCAACCCTGTCGGCATTTTTATTTTTAATTCCTTTGTTTCCCTTGAAGCCTTCTTCCTCTCCACAGCAACATATGAATGTTGTTTACCGATCCTTTTATTGGATGTAAACTAGTGTTACCTAAGAAAACTGAATTGATTGGAAAACATTAAAGCGCACAAACTGTTACTTGCAGTTAATGCCTGATGGCCAATAACAATGTGATCAGTTTTTCTTGGATAAATACTTGTTGAGTAATCACATGATGAATGACTGTAGTTCTCTGGTTTATCTCTTGTTGGGAAAAAAGTTGATTATTACCAAGTTAGTGTTGAAAACTCTTGGAAAATTAGGATAAGTAAAATATTGTGGAAAAAACTGTTAATTCTTGCACTTTTTTCCAACTGAATTGAGCATTTCTTCAAATTGCAACAAAAGTGAAACAGTTTCAGACCCAACCATTTACTGAGTCATTTCAGAGAGCTTCTGGCAGCTGAGAGTTTTCCCTCACAGGGAGCCAAATTAGACTTTGGATTTTGTCCAAGGTGTAGCAGTAGTTTATTTATCATCGACTAGATCCTGAGATTTCCACAGAGGCTACATCTGTATTGTCGCAACTCTCACAGAGTCGAATCAGTGACCCAGCTTTGGTTTATGTCTCGCCTCTTCAGGGGTGGAACTGCTGGCTTTGTTCAACCACCCGCCGGTCAGGGAGAGCCAGGCCAAGTACTACACAGTCAAGGTCCCGCTGCGGGTTCAAAACTGCGATGAGGGCATCAAAGGGGTGGAGGCCAACTGGTTGGATCACATGACACAGCACTTCAACAACGGAGCCTCGCTGGTTGACGGATATTTCCACCTGGGTAATGTGAATGGTAAGAAAGCTCGACTTGTAATTCACTCTCACACCATTGCTGTATTGGTTGGTTTCTTTCATTTCACTTTCATAACAGTCAAACTGTAATTGCAGATTCTAGACTCACTTTGACCTCTTTAATATTAAAAGCCAGTGGCAGGTAGTGATGCACTTTGCCCTGTGTGCTAATAATTATGCATCAGGCGACCTTCATTTCCCACCAGAAGAAAATCAGATCTTTGAAAAATACCTGACATATAAATCACTTTTATAGTACATCTCTGTCAGGAGTTGGTTCACTCCTGCAGGATGGGCAGCTAAAACCTGGAAAATTCATGACTATCAAGTTTAAAATACAAACTTTAGTCACGGACAGTTTTTGATGTGCTGTAGTACAAATGGCTTGTTCTTCTTGCTGCTTGTGTGGATTTTCTCTGGCTGTTATCTGGAATAGGCTTCATCTCCCCGGCTGAGTCTCTGCAGGACAAAATAGGTATAATGGGGTGGGTACTATGGTCACATTACTCCCAGCAAAAACAAGTTCTCAAACAGATTTTAGGCACTTTTATCAAACTGTTTTGGTCCTTTGACTGACACAGATGGTGCAGCTTCCCTGCCAGCACTACTTGTAGTTGTGTAGGCAGTTTTTCTCACTAAGACATGTCTGACAGCCAAGTGTACGCGAAAATTCTATTTGTAAGTGTGTATGTTATTGACAAACCAAAGTTAATCTAGCAGTTGCCAACAGGCAACCAAACCAGTTTAGTGGTTCACTTTAACATACGCTCCAGGAAGAAGCTTCCTTGATGTCTGCATTATAACTAAGAGCCAGTTCATGGTTTCAACGTCTGCAAGTGTGTGAAGCTCAAATATGCTCATACACCATCTGCATAAGCCAGGAAAAAAAACAAAAATAAAAAAGTCATTACATATAAGGAGTATGTTCCCAAGAAATAGTAAACCTAAAAACACTAAGACATGTTTCTGGGGAAGAGGCGCATCAGGCCACTATGTGGTGGAGGTGATGACGTAGGATTCCCAGGTAGAGTGGACCTCATCTCTTATCAGCTACGTAAAAGCACGCACTGCCTATAAGTCTCATTAGGTGGATGTTATAGATGTTAGTAATAAATAGAGATGAGGTCACAGATCAGAAATAACAGATAAATATCTCAGTCACAGAGAATGACAGAAATGTTTTGGGGAGTCCTTTCAAGCTGGGTGTGCTGTGATGTTTTTTTTTTTTTTTTTTAATAAAAAGGGCAATGAAACAAACAAACAAAAGAAACTCTTTAAATGTGAGTATGAACTATTCTGTATTAACACTGACAAAGTGTTTTGGTTTAATCACTCAACTCAGCCAATAAAGGCTTCAACTATTTTCTGTAAGGTGATGAAATGTTGTGCTTTTTTCTGAGTTTCAGAGGTTCATAATTTGTAATAACTTTAATAGTTTTCGGGCAGTCTCACTGTTGTTTTAAGAAGTCCACAATTGATTTAGCAGTAAATAAAAAGTTTGAATCTCAGCAAGCAAAGCTAGTTCATTAGCAAATATTCTCATGCCAGCATGCCAATCTAATAACCTTAAAAACATTGTACCTGCTCAACTTTAGAAAAGCATAGTTTCATGCCCAGAAAATTAGGAAATGGTTCTCTAACCATCAATTGAGTGAGAACAAAGAAATATTTAGATTTTAGTTTATGCAAAAATGGAGCCACAAAATACTCTTTTTCAAAGTAGAATTGCTTTGAAGTTTATTTCAGTGAAATCTGACACATTTGACTCATAGATTGGTCAAATACGTACCACTTCCTTTTCATGTATGATTCTGTGAATTGTCTGTGGTCACTGTGTTTTTTATAAAGAACAAAAGAACTGGAAATTACTTCACTCGTGAGCTGATCACAGAGCTGCTTGGTATCCTCTTTTAAACTGTTTCTTGTTGGCTTTTTCCTCTCCCATTAGACCCCAGCGGCTCTGACACCAGAGAAATAAGGCAGCCTGAGTAAATAAGAGTAATAATTCATTAATCCAGGGAAGTGAACGCCTCAGCAGCCTTGAAACACAGATAATTAACCTGATAACAAATTAGTGCCTCCTTACATATTTAATGTCTTGAGAATGGAGTAATGAAGTGTAATGTTATGATTCAATTTTTCTGCATATTAGGGTCCTCAAACATACTTTGCATTTTTTATGTGCTACTAAGATATGAATCTCTGGAGCAGGAAAATTACTGGGTAGGATGGAGCGGGAATCAGCTGTAGTTTGATGCACTTGGTCTCGACTTTATTTTCACAGCTTAACGTCAGTCACTTTTTCTTTTTTTAAAAAGGCAACTTTATAGAGGTGAATGTTGTACTTTTTGGATTTTGGTCTCTTGAGAACAGCTGGCAGTATGACATCAAAGCAGCATCCCATTTGTTGTCAGCAGCTAATTATATCAAACAGCCGAGCAGCTCAGGGCTTCAGAATCAGTATCCACTCCTGCAGTCTCCATATTTAGCAATGTCTATGAGTCAAGTTTCTGAATTTGTGATGAGACACTATACATACTACAGGAGGCCATCTCAGTCTCAAAAACACCAAGGTTGTGTTTGACAGCAAAACAGCCCTTTAAAAGACATGCACTGACAGATTTGCAGTTGGGTGGGAGATGGCAGTGACTGTGACAGCCTGGATTTGCGATACAGAGCGAACAGCTTGTCATGTATTGACAGATCCGTGGGCTGTCTAATGAGTGTAATTGTGCTCGTTCAACACTAACCTCCTGTGTGGTTTTTCAGTTTTATCAGACGCTTGTGTGGCTTTTACAATATTTATTATTCAATCATGAGAAGCGTAGCTGAGCCATCCTGATTTTTATCACCTCTATGCCTGTCTGAATTCTGATAACTTTGGTGATGGCTTGGCTTTGCCTGTAGCAGAATGAGATTGACATTTTTGATTCTCTCTTTAATATAAAGTGAGCAACTAGCCATGAAGTTTTAGATATTTCATCAGGGTGCCCTCAAGACAAACTTGCATATTTTTGACAACAATACATTTATTTTCTATCTAGCAGTTCATGAACTGATCCCTGCAAAACACAGTATACCCATAAACCTCAGCTGGACTCCATAGTCATACTAAAAGAGTAACAAATATAAATTCTGAGTTTGTTGATTACCATGCATCCCAACATGGATGATTAAAAATGTAGCCGCAAACAGCGAATATCTGCATCCAAGCAGATTCACATCAGTGGCTGCTCATGCTACAATTGAACAAACAGTTGAAGCCTTGATGTTTTACGATATTCTATCTTTCAAATTTGTGAATACTGGACTCTAAAAATTGAGATAAGCTGCTTCTTACTAGTTTATTTTACTTCCACTTTCAGTTATTTGAAAATGGCAGCAATGGGATGTTCTCAAGGTACACAGTTCTCAAGATATGAGACAAAACATACATTTTCTTTTTATAGCACTACGTAACGGCGTATTGAGATTATTTTAACTTCAGACAACTTGCTTCATCACTAACTTCTTTGGAGCTTCTTTGGTGCCTTGCTCAAAGGCGAATGACGTCAAGAGAAGAGAACGTAGTTGCCATGGAAGCTAAAAACCTTCATGTTAAAATCTGGCCCCTGAGCTATTTTTCTTCTGTGTAATTTTAGGCACAATATAAAGTACAGATTTCCCATCAAGCTTTATTTCATTGGAAACACTTTTATGCTGTGAGTCAGCAGCAACCATTACTTAATAAACCATACATTCACAATTTTTCATCTACATGCTGTTGCTGTGGAAAGGCAATCATTTAGCAGTTGGTTGATATTAATTATCCTTTCACCTCCAAGCTTCTGAAGCTTATATTTTACACAGTAACATAATTTTTAATCAACTCGAAAGCCCCCAGAGGGTTGCAGATCTAAATTATGATGGGGGGGTGGGGAGTAATGGATAACATGACTGGCCAATATTTAATATTAATATTAACATGATGCTCATCAAATTTAACTTTGTAAGTTTTAAAAAGTCCATTTTAGGAAATAAAAACAATTCAGTACCAACATATGTGAAAAATCAAAAGTGTGCTGGTCCAGGAATAACAGACTTCCAGTAGAGGTAATGAGGTCTAGATTTACAGTTTGTACATCCCGTTAGAGGAACAGCTGTAAGGTTTCTGTTAATGTGTGTGTTAAATTAGCACGGGGAATCAAGTTCTCTCTCTGCCTTTCTGGGTTGTCTGCTAATATTGTGCTATGTACCACAGACATGTACATCAGGTGTGGAGGTTCTCGGGTGTTTTCACACGGAAGCTACTTAGGTTGACCAAAGGCGCTCGGGGCAAACAACTTCCAACTACAGTCATGCTTCATTTACAAACTATATAGCTTGAAAATGAAATGTGACTTTTGAATATAGTTTGCCTAGAAGCCGTATAAACAAACAATATAGAGGAAAAAGTGGTCAAACTAACTTCAAGACTCATCGTTGTTGTGTTGCAATGCTTTTTAGTTCTTTGCTGCAAGATGATTGTCATGGAAACATGACTCTTTGCCAACTGTGATATTCACCAATGACAGCACTCGCCATTTTCACGTGAATTGTGGTGCAATGTTTTGGCGAAATTAAATTGAGAATTGAAAAACTGAACTCACTGGCAGACGATAAAATGTCATCTGATGCACACTGGAACCACACCACAGCTACACACCAACATTATGTGGAAACAGTCTAAATTAGCCCTGGCTGTCTGTCTCTGTCAGCCAGCAGAGAATCAGTAGGGAGGATTTGTTGTGTCTGAGCACGGCATGATACAACTTGACCAACATGAGTGAGCCCTGCTTTTGGACATTGTTGTGGGGGTGAATTAATCTCTGCCTATAGAGGGACCATTTCAGAAAAAGAAGGAAAAAACAGATTACTAAAGTACCTTTGTACTGCTTTAACTTCAATGCAACACCTTTTTCATTATGGATGCATCAGTAATAGATACATTTTAGTCATAAAATTAGATTTTGCGGAAATGGCTGAACTTTTGCTTTATTTTTAAAAAATGTAAATGAGGGTTTAGTTTGCTTTTGTTTTGGTTTGGCTTTTTTCAGTTTTTTTTTTTTTGAATTGCATTATTTAGCAAATCATAGATTACTGAAATATAAGGTTCAACTGTGTATGGAGACAGTGCAGGAACAGCATAGGCAAGCACAATAAAAAATGCACAGTTACTGTAGAAATTGTTTCATTTTATTGATACAGATGTTCATTCACAGAGCAGAAGCTATGATACAGGAGCCTTTTGAAGCTTTCACCATTGTGATAATCATGTAACAGTAGTCATCTTAGTTGTCAGGAAATATGTAACTGAGATCATATAGAAGCAGCAGTTTTCCTCCTCCACAAGTCTAGGCAATAGTGTGGCAGTTTCTTTTGCAGCATCCGTTGATACTCACTTCCATGGAAAGCTCACTACTGCTCAATTTGTGTTGTGGCTTTTGAATTTGTGTTTTCCCTGTACACACTTATGTTTCTGGTTTGTGGTACATTGGTCCCGTCTTGCAGTGTGATGAGCTCTGCAGGCTACTGTAAATGAGGTTTGACAGAACAGCATGTTTGCCTTACCTCTGAGTCACAGTCAGAGGGCAGACTCTACAACTGTTTTCTCTTAGCGCACCCAATTAAAACCATGCAGCTGAGTGTGTTTGGTCATGGGAGAAAATGCAAGTGCACCCTGGAGGTTTAAGTGAAGCCACTCAAAGGCTTGGAGTGTGGAGTGAGAAGCTGAACCAACTCAGCCTTAGAAACACTGTGCTTGAGCCAAATTCAGTGTCAGGCAAGTTGGGTAGATAGAAGTGTAGATTTTCAGGGGCAGTTTCACCTTGTTTGTAATGAACTGTGACAGAAAATTGTTGGTAGAGTTACACTTATTTTACTGCCATGAGTACTTGTATAATCATCTGCTGTGCCTTGGAACCTCAGCAGGCACATATTTGACCCAGTGTATTGCTGCATTTGTGCATGAAACAAATGTTTGAAGTGGCCATATTCTGTCAATTTTAAGCCATCTAATTTGAATATGTGGTGTCCCTAGAATAGTTTTGCACACAGCATAGCTCCAAAAGCCTGAAATAATTTCAGAACAACAATCACAAGGAGAAGCTCTTCCCGAGAACAGGCAGTCAGATCAAGTGTTTGCTGATTGGTCAAATTCTTAGAGACTTTTTGGATGGGCAGGGCTAATTTCTTACACACTACCACAGTTCTTTTTGCCAGTCAGATAGATGCACACATCATTGACTTGTTGTTAAAGCTACATTTTAAACATGTCCAGTACATGATCTCAACATCTCAAATCCTTCCACACACAGTCAAGCCAGAATCTGACACAGAATGAAGGTGGATATCATAACAAAATGCAACAGCTCCTGCTTTTTTTCAGCATGTCCATGCTAATTGCTAAAGCTCCTGCTGTTGTGGATGTGGACTGCCTGGAGAACCTGGCCACAAAAGGAAATTCAGCCTCTATAGCACCATAGGGACACAGCAAAAAGCCTTACTACAAACCAACATATATATTAATTCATCATAATAACCTTTGTTTAGATAAGTCAGTAAACATGGGCCAGCATAATATGGCCAATGTAGTCAGAAAAACATTCTCTATATTGAAGTTGTCAAAGACATGCATAATTTCATGCCTGTAATCTTGCAAATGGATGAAGCATAAATGCCTTCCATAGCTGTAGGAAGGCAAATTTGTCACCCTCAATATCTTTGTGTCAGCCGGCTCTCAAGATGTTTTATACTCCCTGCCTCAGCATTTAATTTGAGAAAAAAGTGCTTTATTTCTGACATGTAGATTTCATCATATGAATTCAAATCAAAGTAAAAAGAATATGCATTAGCAAACATCGCCTCCTGTCTGGTCACCATCTTCTGTTTCAACCCAGCTGAAGTCTGCCTGGCAACCCGCAGGTTCCCGCCTGCCAGCTGCCGAACATCTGTCTCCACAGGGAAGAGCCACATCCAATCTACACTCATTAGACTGCCTCACATCTTTCTTGCTCCGTCCCTCACTGTGCGTGTCCACTCGTCCTGTTTGAAATATAGATGAGCTGTCAGCGGCTGGGTCTCCAGCTGTCTGAGGTGGCGCCTGGCATGCATGTTTAAATCATGTCACCAGACATGACCGGGGGCAGGGTCACTTTCCATCTTGCCAGCATTCAACTGGATTAAAACATACAGTTCCTGGTGTGTGCATGAGAATGGATGCAGGTACACTTGCTGTTAATATTGAAAGTATTTTTTTCATAAAATGTTTATCATGGAATAAGCAATTATTAAGGTTACTACTCTGTTTTCCCCTTTGAAGATGACAGCAGTCGGCTTCACAAATGCATTGTTTTCAGTGGTTAAATGTGTGAACAAAAAAGAGAACTACTGCATCTTTATTTACTTCTTTGCTGTTAGTTCATGTTTAACGTGTTCAAAGCATTTGTTATGTCAAGGAAGAGAGCCTTTGAAGCCTCTAGACATAAAATATGAATCACAAAGTAAAGACTGAAGCCTCCACTTAGCATATATGTGAGTTACAGATTTTTAATGCTACAGTAGATTATGTTGAGACTTGTAGTGGATCTAGGATATTTCTCAGTAGCAGTAAGGAGCTATCAAAAGAAAATATTTCATAAAGAGGGGCTAAATACTTGTCCAGTATCCTTGTACACAATCCTGTTCTTTTGGCAAGGTGCATCTACACTCACCGTTTTATCAGGTACACTTGGTAGACCTAGTAAAGGTGTCGGTGGATGTACATAACAAGTCTTTCCTTATTTTAATGCTTTGTGAATCAAAATAAAGAAAGAAAATGAAGCTTAGACAGTAAAACCCCTCACAGATTTTCTGTTTATTTAACACACAGTAGCAGAGCACAAATGCACATGGATAAACATTAGATTTATTAGAGACAGTAAAATACTATGATTTATGCACCAAAAAGGGGACAAAAAGTAAAGAGATCTCAAAATTATTTGAGATCTCTTTTACTATTTATTAATTTATTCTAGACAGCAATGAGATCAGTCTTATACCCAGCTGAGATGATGGCTTATTTTTCCTGTATCTATTTTTTTTTCAAGAGTCAAGAGACACAAAAATCTTGGTTTATTGCCTTTCTAGGATGTAAAAGAGGTCTCCTTTGGGTCTGGTATACTTCTCAGATTTTCTCAACTTCCCCAACTCCTTTTAATCTCTTTTAAATCTCTATGACTCAGCCTGCTCTCCGTTTTAATTTGAATTATGGATTTCATACTGCAGACTCCCCATTGTAGAGGGTTTCTGAATATGTTCATACAAGTCAGACAAAATCCAAATTACACTTAAACAACACTGCAAAAACTCAGTAAAAAAAGAACTCTGTTTCAAGAAAGTAGAAAACTATTTTAGACTATTTTGCTAATTTTAAGAATTCTTGTCAAGAAAATTTTCTTATCCCATTGACAAATATATTTTTGTTTAAACTAAGACAATTTTGACTAGGGTCAAAAAAGGGTATTATTATTGTAGCATGGCAGCTTGGTAGTTACCACCATTAACTCATAGCAAGATGGTTCTTGGTTTTAATCTCAGCAACGGACTTTGTGTGTGGGCTTTGCATGTTGATGCGTGTTTATTTTCTTCTCCAAAGAAAAATGAAAGGCGCCATTACAACGACTGTGATGGGTTTATTGAAAAATCTCACTGCATTGCCTGCTTCTGGGTTTTATTTGTCAGACTTGAGTGCAGTGACAGCAGTTGAGTAAAATGTCCTATCATGTTAGTGACAACCAAATTGAGAATTTGTGACTGCTGCAATTCGATTTTAACTGGATGTCAAAATGAACAATCATTGTGTTCTGCATATTGATTCTGGCATAGATCTTATGTCGGATGCTTTTCCTGACACAACACTGCCCATTTATCCAGGTATAATGCCGGCAATATGAAAATCTGTGATCCTTTAGTTTGGGTTAGCTGGATTGACCGCTTCATGGCTGGTATTTTGGATGTCAAAGTTATTCCCTTAAAATATTTATTTTGATCTACCAGTGGACTGATTTGTACCACTAGTAGAGATCACCATGTCTCCTATTTATGTCTCTGCAACAGCTCCAAGTAAGATTTAGAGTGGAATTCATCACATGGAAAAGCATTTCATTTTTACACTGGTGTAGACTCTCAGTCATGCAGGTCATGATAATCCTTAAAGGCATGAATTAAGGCAACCTGGGTTTCTTTTGTTGGTTCTTAAAGATGTTTCCTGTTCCATCTAGGAAGCTTCTTCAGTTCAAACTGACTGGTGATGGGCTTTGAGCTTTAGTTTATTAAATGTCCTGTTTGACATCCACTTAATTCAAACAATTTGTATTCCCTGTTCCAAATATGTACATTGTCTCCAAATAAAGTGTGTCCCTTATCCTTGAGATGTATGTGGACCACTAAATCTGAGAAGATGCTCTTCCGTGTGTTGTTGTACATGTTTTTGGAAATTGTTGCTTTGTTTCTCAGATAAAAAAGTTGATGCTTTCCTCATACATGCGACACTGCTCAGTTTATGATTGGGTGCTTTGTCCTTACGATGGGTCAGTTGTTGTCTGAAAGTGGTGTTTGGTTTAAAGTGGACCTGGATATTGTGTTTGGAGAAGATCCTTCTGAATTTCTTAAAAACTCCTGCCACATATGGGATGAGAACATTTTTGCACGTCGTTTTGTTTTTTTTTCTTTCTTTAGTGTTTTGGTATTTTTCCCCTAGATTTCTTAGCTAACTTGATTTCAACAGCTTATGAATTTGTGCTCATAAGCTTTATGCTCATCCCAGCTGATGAAGTGGCATTACATCTCAACACCTCTCCACTACTCTCTTCTGTGCAATGTACCTTTTTTGAAATCAATCATACAACTTTGTGATAGCCACTTAAGAGAAAGAGCTTATGCGGGAAGATTTGAAATTAGGTGGATATAAACATAGGGAAGCTAGATAATTCAAATCTATTTTGTATCTGTGATGTCACAGTACTCCGCAAACCTGCACTGCTTACTGAAATACGTATAAGGTGGTTTTCCATTACTGCAGGTAGATATGACTTTTATAGAGCCTTAAAAAATGGTGCATGTCTCTATTACCAGGAACAGCCTCTCAAGAAGATTTTTCAGCAACTTAATGGGTCCAAAACAAGTCCCTGGGGTTAGAGACCTCAGCACAGACCTAAAAAACTCCTAGGTGTTGCTGATTGAGTAATGATTTGTTATAAGCAGTAAATAATGATATTGAGCACTTTTTATTTCCCTTTAAAGTTGAGTCATCACATCATATGCAAACATAGCAAATGGAAACAGAGCAACCATCTCACCTCCTTCAATCTTAAACTTGGTCCATTTTTCTTTCTCCTTTTATGTCTTCTTTTATTTATTAGTGCAAACAGTATTTGCTAAATCAGTGGATCCTACCGGGTCTGACACTGTAATGAAGACACAACTGCCCCATTTACTTTGAAGGATACACCACGTTTAACACTTGAATCTGGCATGTCACCTCTTTTTTTTTTTATTAACTAACATGGGGTAGCATATCCAACTGGCTCCTCAAATAACTTACCTCTTAATCACAGATCAGGTCTAATGTAAATACAAGTAACTTGGGGTGGTGGATCATTGATTAGATTTGTTGATGACAAAGTGAAGATGTCCACAAGCTCCTCTTCCTCAGAGTCATGGATGTCATAAATGAGTATATTACAGAACCACAATCTGCAACTGGCTTTGCAAGACAAGAAACTCAGGTCATTAACAAACTGAAGAGCCTCAGAAAGAAGTTATTTACTTTCAATGAACACAACAGCAGGAGTACCAGAGGGAGACTGCTGGTCATATTTGTGCAACAAGATTTGGGTGGAAGTCGCTACACAAATCAAACAGACAGCAGGCCATCATGTTACTTAGTACCACTCGATAATGCCTCCTGACTCACCTTCCCTCCCTTCAACTAAGCTTCAAGCACTGGAGAGGAAATAACATGCCTTGCGTTTACATTCCCCAACGCGCATTAAACATGTGTTCTTCATCCATGGATAACAACCCAGTCTAATCTAAAAACGCCTAACGACTAAAAGGCCACAGGAAGAGCTCTGTCCTCTTACAGCCTCCTACATTTTACCCTGGAGTACTACTAACAGCAACCTGCCTATTTTTGGACTCAGGTGGTCCTAAACAAAGTGAAAGGGTTGTGTTAGCTTGAACTTTTTGAATTAGAAGCCACTGTCTCGTAATTGTCTTGCTTTTTTGCTTACCGGTTTTTTGCATGTATGAATGTATCTGTAAGGAACATGAGACAAGGTGAAGTGACCCGTGTCTGTATGATAGAATACTGCCACATTAACAGATTGATAAATGCATTAATAGCAACCTTGCCCCATGTTTCAGAGGGGTGTAATTATGCAACGACAACGTACATAATTGGAACAGCTCCCAGGGCACTTATTCAAGCACTTTGTACCTGAAATCAATGTGCACCAGCTGATTGGTTTGTATGTCAATGCATACTTGGAAGCTTCCAAACTTACCTGATGTGTGCATCCAAAGACTCAATATCTAAATGCCTAGGCAAGGATTTAGTCCTTAAAGTTTCAGTCCATCTGTGTCAGCACTACATGCATAACTGGTTACTTGATTTTCTTTTTTCCTACATTGTTCGGGTGCTGATTTAAGCTTTTGCCGTCATCTTTCCACCACAGTCACCACTTCTCTGTTTCCAAGTCCCAACAGTGTCTTTCCCTGTTTTCAGTCTGTCTGCATTTGCATACCTTGTCCTGCGACCTTCAGTATGCAAGTCACAAGGGACTGAGAACAGTTTTACTGAGGGCACATGGTTTTTGCAACTGTAAACAACTTATTCTCAGTCGGCCCGCTGGCTGCTCAACTCAGCTCACAGTCAATAGGCGTAAGATAATGTTTGTTCGTGCACGTAATGAGTGCATTCCCCTGACAGACTCAACGCCCCCAGCAACCAGCTCCCTCTCTTCCACTTCCCTGGTTCTCGCTCTTTCTATCCTCTGCTGAGAGTCAGTCTGTATCATCACCAGAGACAGACTGCTCCCTATAGAGCAATGAGACAGAAAGTCTGTGCTTATCTCACCTGAGGGATCCCTACCGAGCTGGCCTCGGGACCTGATGCCACCCAGAAAGTTGTATGTCAGACAGGGATGGCTGACAAATGAAAAGAGGAGGTAGCCAGCAGAGAAAGAGAAGAGTCGTATGGGTGGGATGGGGTGAACAACGACAATGTCTGTATTTGAGGAGCCACTGGATGTCTGAAAGATGTCTTCAATTGAGCGTGCATGGGTCCTAAATAGGCTTTCAGGGAGGGGAAAATAAAAGACCCTGTCATCCTCCCATCTGCCTTTCCCCCTGTCTTGTTTACTAGCCCTTTTTTCTTCACAGGCTCTCCAGCCACCTCTCATCCTTCCATTATTAAGGCCTAGTAATGAAATGTGGAGTGTCTCGTATTGGTTCCTAGGCCCCAGCAAACTGTATTAGTGTGTAAATGGTGTGGCAGTAATGAGAAAGCACTCAGGCCAGCTGGGAAGACTGGACCATGGGGCGTATATTGTGTGTGCATGCCTCCATGTAATGGGCATGTGAATCAAATGAATAACAAGAGATGTTAGGCGGAGGGCTAGTGAGGGCCGCAGTGGCGTTTTCTGTCTTAGCTGCCAATCCTGTGATTGTTACTCTCCAACAGAATAAAAGCCTAGCGAATCTATCTGGTCATAGTGCACAATCTCACTAGTGGCTCAAAGCATCAGTGTCAGTGCTGCTCACGTAGTTGAAGTTTTCAGGTGAATAATCCAGGCTTAGCAAAAGGATTTGCTTTATCCCTTATGGACTGACTTTCAGTGGCTACATGTTGCTGTCAGTCAAACCTGACCATCTTCTTCTAATCAAGTGGTTTTCAGTTCTTATCCTCAGAACACAAAGTACTGCTTCTTTTAAGGTCCTATTGCATTCCCCTTGATCACTGGTTGTAATTAACCTCTATTTTGCTGTCAAGCATTAAATCCAGCAGGGTTTCAGATCCTGAGAACCACTGATGCACCTCAGAACATTTCTTCCAAGAAGAGGCCTATTTGCTCTTTCCTTTACTCTGTCACCATACATAATTCTTAAAAACAAACAAACAAACAAACAAAAAAAACTTATGAGTAGTTAGTGTCTTCCCTGCAAAAGACAGGGGTTACAGGTCTCTTGGTGTGGAGAAGCAAAGGGTATTTTGACACACTCAGAATGAGGACCTATAGAAAAGCGAGTTTTGACCATCTAAAATAATGCAAGCCACAGTGCTTTTGAGTGAAAAGGGAATTTTCACCAGTTATATACTTTGTCAATGTTTTCTCAAGCAGAGAATGTCCATTTTGTTCCACATAGTTGCATGCACAGCGGTGATCAGGCTGCCGATCAGATGTAACTCACAGTTCTGCCAGTGTACTCCCAAACGAGACATCAGAGTGATTGCAAAAGCTTCAATGACAACATGTTTCTGGAAAAGCCTGGGAATATAGCAGAAATACAAACCATTTTTAAAATGTTAGCCAAAGTGATGTCCTTCAGTAGTAAGTTATCCAACAAGTCTGAAGCAAAACACCTGACAGAGCTGCTATCATGGTGGGCTGCCGTGCATCTAATGAACACAGAGAATTGTGGTGTTTGGTTCAGAAAAATAGTGACAAAAGAAATAAGTATGTAAAGTGATGTGTAAATATATTTAACGTAGCCTTTGGGTGACCCATTATGAAATGCATGTTTTAGATGGTGAAAATGTGCTGTTTTATGACTTCCTTTAGAAGCAGCTGTTAGCGTATGACTCCTATCATGCTACCTCCTACAAGCTGCTTTCAAATCTCAAAAATTCCATTGTGGATGAGTTACATACAGTATGTTTAGCTGTTAGCTGAGCTCCCCATCAGACGCTCTATCTGCAGGGGAGTGCAGCATATTCAAACCTCTATCATGTGGTTGTTGAAGAATGCACCATGGGTAGGTCAACCCCCCTCCATTGAAGCAAAATAGCCCTTTATGTGGTTATTACTCATACAAATGACCCATCCTGCAAGCTGTATGTGAATTTGACTGAGTGTTGTGATCATTACATTTTCTGCCCGGAGGCGGGAAAGCGCAGGGGTGACAAGAATGGCTCTCTCCATCCAGTAAATACTCCTTTCATTGCTTGACTTTTTTGTTTCTTTTCCTCTGCAGATGTGCTTCCCAAGACAGTGGAAAGTGTCTTCATTTTCCAGGAGCCAAGTGAGGCTGAGCCGAATGTTCCCACACCAACGTACGATGCTATTGTGGTGGAGCAGTGGACTGTCATTGATGTGAGTGGAAAGATTTGCTTTTTTGTCACAGTGCTTGTCGGTTTACACAGATTTTAATATATTTTACAATGATTAAATATAGTTTCTAGTATACACATGACTTGATAGGAACTGTTTGCTTTGAAAAGATAAACAGTGACACATTTAGTACCAGAAGCTGGTCCTCTAGCATTAAATTCAGTTTGCACTCAAATATTTTTCCCTCCTTCCTCCTTGGTGGAGAAATTGGCTTATTTCTCCACCAACAAAGCTCAAAGGCAAATCTGGGAAATCACAGTTTATGGGACATGTGTTGCAGTCGCTTGTCTTATCAGGAACAAACAAGCCCTTATCTGCCTGGCGATTAGTGTCCCTCCACAAGTTCCAAGTTGGAAATTGATTTTTTTCAAGAGTAGAAGGGTTAGAAACCATTTTCTGGCCTTTAATCTCTATGTATGTGCCTGTGTGTCTGATGTTTGTCATGTTTCATGTTTGTCAATGCATCAGTTTTTTGACAGTGCTCAAGTTTGGTTTCTGTGTAACTGTATGTGTGTGGAGATGCTATCTCTGTAATTGAATTTAGACGTTTTGCAGCCTGTGCCTGTCCAAGTGTGAAAGGAGACTTTTGTCCCTCAAATGTGTCTCTCTGAGTGACCAGCCCAGCGCTGATGGCCTCATGTGCCAATAAAAAGACTCCCAGTCTTCTGGGGGAAATAGTGCAGCTTCCCGTCATCTCAACTGAAAGGTTATACTGTTATAGTTTAATGGATTTTAAGGTTTACTCAAAAATACCAACCAAGAATAATCTGAAACCAGTGTTCCAGAGGATCCAATCAGCCCTTCCACTCGGGTTTAACCACAACCGTTACACTTGAGTGATCTGGATTTTGAGAAATTAGATTGACACACGCTCTTTCACAAAGGGTGATCAGGGTCGCACGTCATTCCTATTATTTGAGATAATTGCTTAAAATTGATATGCAAAGCACCCTCACAGCTCATTATTGTTTCAGTGCCAGGATCATTATCTTAAATAAAAAGAATATTAATTATGATTGGGTTTTTTTCCTTCGTCTTTCGATACATCATCTTCTTTTCTCCCCCATCTTCTTTTCTCCCCAGTGTTTCATACTTCTTTCTGTCCTAAAGTGTGACAGGTGGGTGAATGTATGAAACGCAGATTGGAGGAGGAAAACATGCGGGTTCTATGAGGGCATGCAATCATTCACACTTTTGTCAAGATGAAATGTGTCATCTCCCTGATGACTTTTTATTAGGGATGGGAAAAACTGGGATTTAATTGTTTCTTTTATTGGAACATATGAAAATATTTGCATTTGAAAAGGACTGAGCTTTTAATGGCATCAAACCAAGAACTGTTTTCAAGCTCCAGTTTATTGCTATGGCCATTAATCATGAGCTAAGAAGATGCTGTAAACCAGATGAATTTTCTTTTTTCTTTCTTTTTTCTTTTTTTTCTTTTTGCATTAAATATGAGATGTCAAGGCCTGTTGCATTAAAGCTGGTCCTCAGAAATCCACACTAAATGTTACAATACCTAAAATGTATTACGTTACATTAAAATACTATATGTTAAAATGTTTCCTTAATTTCTTTACATATAAAACACAGTTATCTTGGACTACTTATGCTTTAATTACTTTAAACTAATTTTTTGTAGGAGTCCTATTTCTGACATTGAACATTTTGAAATAAAATGACGGATGCTTACGAAATGTCTAAATCAGAAATTAAGCTAAAACTGAAGAAGCTGTGTAAAAAAAAAGAAAGAAAAGAAAAGTCACTTCAGATACAGATCACATACACACACACGTGCGCAACTCCTGACAATAAAGTGCTAATGTTAACAAGTTAAATAGCTGAGTATTGCTTCTTAATTTAATATTTGTTAATAAATGTAGTCCATTCTTTAGTAATTAAACAAAGGCAAAAGGGGCTAACATTTCATTCGACTACTGTTGTTAGTACCCTGTTCCACCGTGACAAGTAGTAAAAGAATCGAATTGAAAGTTATGTGAATTGACAATGCCAAAAAGTGTAAAGTGTTGTTTAACAGCACTGGTCAGAGATGCGGAAACCTTCTAAGCAGGATGTGTTATGAACTTTGTCTCTCAACTTGAGGCAGTACCTACTCACATCTTTAGCAGCATGTAGGGCCTCCACAAACTGAAACCAGGCTAACATCTCCCACCCCAAATGCCAGCAGACAGAGAAACTGACAGAGACAGTGAGGACATCACTGCTGTGTGTTTCCCACTGGAACAGCCAGGAAGAAACTTTATTTCTCATCAGCATTTATTGAACACTGTATTTCAAGCACCAACTGTATTAAGCAAGCCAGTACCCAGAGACATGAGGGAGTTGTCGCGGACTGTTGTCTGATTTCAGAAAGTTGTTATGCTGCGTAAAAACACAACATGGGTCTGAATAATCAAACATAGATGTTTTATATTCAACTATCCTTCTACTAAATATTTATGAGAATACTCAATTTTTGCTTTTGCTGGAATACATGGCCAACCCTCTTCTTTTGTCAGCTTTGTTGATAGTGGATGTTACTCTTTGGCACATTACTGCCGCCAACTGCTTGGACATAGAATTGCATGTAATTATAACATGACCATGGTCCTCGGCTAAGGAAATAAGTGAGAGGAAATACAGCTGCAGGTGAGACTTCAACAGAAGCCAAAGCCCCTGTGGCCCTGCTCTTTCAACGGTTTACAATGTTGAAAAAATAAAAATTAAAAAAATACAAAAAATCAGGGTCAATAAAAAGAAATCTTATATGGGTGCACCACTGAGAAGGCTGCCTCATTCTGCATAACAGGTAACTGATGTAGATTCATTTTATATATAAATAAAACAACACAGGGTGTGGACTTTTGTCCTGAAACAGTAGAAGATACAAATAGTACCTGATCATATTTTAAATCATGTTTTTTTTTTTCCTGACCAAACGTGACCTGCATAAGGACCGCAGTGTACAGATGGTGAAGTGTCTGAAAATGAATAACTCATCAAGGGTCTCTGCTACGACACTCCAATTAGGAGCACCATGTCATCTCTTGTGTCCGATGGGAAAATCAATACAACAATACAGAAGTTGCCTTGAAGCTTATGTACTGAAAGCCCCTTTTTTCTATCACTGAGTTTCACTGGTGCAATAGCCAAAGAAAACATATTTCCCTTCAGAGTTCAGCTGGGGTTGGTTGTAATATACTTGTTTGCTATTAGCTATTATTTATCGAGATGTGTCATGTGCATTAGCTGAAAAATGTTGTATCTCAGTCTTTTTGTATCCACATAAAACAGAGCAGAAGGAGCATCATCACAAAACATCCATGGATATTTTTTTTTCAAGATGTTTTCAATATACTGAGAAACTTTTCTTTCATGATATTTTGGATGTGGTTTTTTTTGTTTGTTTTTTTTTTTGTTTTTTTTAAAGCACCACTATCCATTCAGCTCTACCAGATCTATTAAGTGTTTCCATTAGAGCAAAAATAAGTAGCAACAAACTACGGTATAAACTAAGATGACACAAATATCTCCCAAGTAAATGTTAAATCTGCACATGTAAGGACAATAAAAACTTAAAACAATGTAAGGTGAAGGTGAAGCATAAAGGTGAAAAAAAATGAGACATAAGCACCAGTTTTGCATGACAAATCTTTTTGCAGGTGTTTGATGTTTTGTCTGCCAGACTTAGATTTTTACCAGATGATTAAAGTCAGGTAATACACAGCTGTTTGGGCACCATCTTATCATGACATTAAATTTAAGTAGTAAGCCAATTCTTGCTCAATTTGCGTGTCATTTCTGAGGCCTTTCATGTTTGTCATGTCTTTTTATCATTAAGACAACACACACACAAATCCTTAGGGCAACAGGGTATTATCCCTGCACAGCACATGTCATGCACTAAAACCAAAAAATGGGTTTATAAATACAATGCACTATGACTATTATTTACAAGCAAAAGAAGCATGCTTTAAAGTAGCTAGATTATGCTCATTCTAACCCATCTAATAATAGTCTCTGGTAGCTCTTAAAAACCTTTGCAACCAGAATAACCCTGAAAGCCTTTAGTTATGTCAGAACAACAAAGACTGAAAATTACAATGACAGGCTCATCATGAAAATGAGTGGTGCTAGCTGAAGTGGTTGTTGATTGGTCAGATTTCTGGAGGTTTATTCATGGGCGGAGCTGAAAGCTTATGGACATTGACAACTCTTGTTGCTTATCAAATACACTCGTTTTCAGCATATCGACAAATCACCATATTATCAAGGCTGTATCTTCATTTCCTATAAATGACCTCAGCACCTCAAATCTTTCTATGCATATTGAAGTAAGAATCTGATTCAGAATATGAACGTGGACAACACGAACAACTGTGACAACAAAGATTACAGATGGATATCTCAGGGGAATAATATGTTTATTACCCACTATTGCATAACATCATGGATTATAATCACTTTCCGTCTTTGCGTCACACATCTCGCTCTCAGTGTGGGTATATTTTTCTGACACTACACTTGTGTTAGTAGGGGTAGATTTATGATGTAGTAGAATACCTTTATTGTAAACAGTGGTTGAAGGGTGTGGGGAGATTGTACAAGAAAACTAAATTCACTGACTGCGAAACTATGTTTTTGAGCAGTGTTAATAGAAACAAATAAATACTTTAGGAGCCCCAGTGAGCAATTCTAGAATCAGAAAATACATTTAGCCCTGGCTATATAGTTGTGAGGCTGTTTTGGTGTGACAGTGAAATTCATCAATTTTTAGAATGAGATGCATTGAAGTGAATTGATCTCATTTTCTGCAAGCATGACACTGAACATAAAAATGTCAGTCTGATGTGTGAGACTCACAAAGTATGGTCACTTTACCACAATGTTTGCACTGAAATGCGCTCATACTGGTTGCCATCATAACACCTTTACTTACCCATGGTGTTTCAGATTGACAAACTTCTCATGCTGGAACTGGACCAATTTTCAGCTGAAAAAGGCATACTAGACCTTGTCCATAAAACAGTCCAGAGTAAAGTGTTGCAAACAAACAGTTAGTACCATTGGTGGGCTGGAAAAGCTGCATCCACTG
Organism: Zenarchopterus dispar; assembly: GCA_028564865.1. Lineage (NCBI taxonomy): Eukaryota > Metazoa > Chordata > Actinopteri > Beloniformes > Zenarchopteridae > Zenarchopterus > Zenarchopterus dispar. Next base: position 31,604 of record JAOWBL010023905.1, read on the forward strand.
AGCCGTGGTTTGCCACTGGATCTTTAGGGAAGGATGAAAAGAGTCAGTTTTTATTTCATAGGTAACACCCTCAAAACAAAAGCAAAGCAGCTGCTAAAAATATGAGTAGATCCATAAAGTTGGAAAGCATACTTTATCATTGCTATCTATGACCAAGGAAATTCAGCTACCCTGTGATGTCATAGAGAGACTATGTGGGAAAAAAAAAAAAAAATTCAGAAGCAAGTGCTCAGGACCCTGAAAAAGATCAATCTGTCTATCTATCTATCTTGCACACAGGTATATTAAAATTTAAATTTAGCTTGTGCTTTAAAGTTTTGTGTAAGATGCCAATTTATAATGAAATTCAGTAGATTCTTCAGAAGACATGAAAAAAACATAAAATTACTAGTTTTTACCAGTGTAGGTTCTATTAGAAGGTATTGCAGGGAGAAAAATGTAAGGAAGAGGGAGAAATTATATTGTTATTATATAGATTAATAGATGTAACATAATAATTTAATAATGTAATTTAATTATTATCCACATATAAATCAATTACATAAATCCAGTTCATTTTAGCTATGTTGTTATTCATACAATGACAATTCTTAGTAGACAGTCTCACTAAGGACACGAGGAGATTGCGTCAAATCGTCTCTTTATTTCAGGCCTATGACCTCAGTATGCAGGAAGTGATAGTGGAAAGGAAAAACTCCTTTTTCATAGGATGCAATCTCCAGCAAAACCAGAGTCTGTCATGTTGGCTGTCTGAGGGGTCAGATGACAAATGTAGAATACAAGAAAATAGGGGTTAATGCTTGTAATAATGGCTTATACATACATACATACATACATACATACATACATACATATATATATATATATATATATATATATATATATATATA
>JAOWBL010023923.1:0-32476 GCA_028564865.1 Zenarchopterus dispar
GGTATTAAAGAGCTCCTGTTTTGAGCACCACTTTTGAGGTTTTATTTCTTTTCCTTAGTATCTTTTCATCTTTTTTATGAACTAATAATAGAGTAATATCTCCCCACGAAAGACCCTTCTGCTTAAGTGACTGAGTTTAATTCATAGTTTGACTTTTCTTCCCTCATTGGCTACATGACCATAAAACATGTTTTCATAATGGCTGGTGTGTAACATGGCACACATCAAACAAATAATGGGCAGCAGACAAGCCTCAACTCGGACAGGTGGCAGGTGGACAATGAAGTTCAACTTGGCTAAAATTGAGCATTTGAGAGAGAATGGCACAGTGGGTTCCTGAGCTCTGTACAATATGTGAAAAACAATGTGTTTTTGTTGTTCCAAGAGAACGAGAAAAACAGTGATAAATGTTCCTTTTTCTGTTCTAAAACCATATCAGAAAACAGAATAGACAAAAAATGGCACCAATCTTATTGGTTGTTATTTAAAGACAGAACACAAAAATATTGTTCCTGTTATTTTTCAGAATTTGGGAATACCAGTAATACCTGAGAGGTACCTGCTCTCGTTCAAAGGTGATCCTTAAAATTTTTCATCCACACTGGATATCTGTTTACGTGGTGCAAGAGCAGCTTGGCATTGCACAGAAAAATATTCACTTTAAATCATCCTATTCACTTTAACTCGTCTTTGTTTTCTGTCAGATCATCTGACAGAAAACAAAGACAGTAATGGTGAAGTTGTTTTTAGCAATGTCTTTAAAGGCTGGAAGTAACAAATGTAATGACAGCTAGCTATTAGCTATGCAGTCCACCAGTAAAACTGCTTTTCGAGACAGCCCCCAGTGGTCAGTTAAGGAACTAAAACTTTCTTTTTAGTTAGCTTCAATCCCAAACTTGAAATGTTAGCACTTCGATAGCCCACTTTCTTCAGCTGTAAAATATGAATTTAAAGACATGGTGGGACATAAAGTAGAGAGATCTGTGTAAAAACTAAATCCTCAGCAATTTCATTTATCTGTTTGAAAAGTAGTAAAAACTTTGCTCTAAAAAATTCAATTGAAGGGACCAGCTGCCCCATCATCTCTAAATGATTAACAGTTTTGTAAATCTTGATGCTTCTCTCTCCAGCAGACAGTCAAACAGGTCCCGACTCAGCCGGAGATACAGCTGTAACTGTACAGCTACAGCCCAACTCAGCCTTAAGTTTTCTTAGTCAGTCATCTTTGAAGTGACGCAGAGTAACTTTTGCAGAATTACATTTAAAAGCTCACTTCTTCCATCATTCCATCCTTGTTTTCTTCTCTATCATTTTGTCCACTGTAGATATGTGAGCTAGTTTTGTTGTTGTGTGATATTCAACTGTAAAGGGATACAAAGTTGGGGTTAGGGAAAACAAAGAAGGCTATTTCTTTTTTCTTTTTTTAATAGAAGAGACAGAAGACCACAAGAACTAGACAATCACTTCCTAAAAATAAGCAACATGTCCCCTCCAGTTAATTTGAAATCGATATTTTAAACTCCTTGGTCTTGATTTAAGGTTTCTTCGAAGCATTTGAGCTGTGACAAGGGGATGCCCTGTGATCAGGGGTGAAAGCAGATTTAATATCTTGCCTGAATTACCAAGACTGTTTGTTTCCAGCTTCATATATTCCAACACAAAAATAAATAAATATGGATGCTGTTTCTATGACTGTAAATGTAATAAATGCGTGTCTGCCAAACCCCCATAGAATTGGGGAAAAAAGATTAGCTCAATGATCTTTAGTATTTTCTTAAAGGGAAAAAACAAAAACAAGAAGAAATGTGGTCCTCTGACAGAAGCTAAAGATTATTTTAACTATCTACAATGAAAAGTAACGAGATAGACATGTGAAGTCAGACCTAAATTAGAAACACTTAAAAGCAGTTAATAACCAGACAATGTGTTGCTTAAGATAGCCCAGTATTCATATAATGAAAGTTTTCATGAACTACCACTAATTTTTGAATTTGGGTTCAATTGAAATTAATAGATTTTAACCTCCATACAAAGAATTGAACTGGACAAGAACACAAACGTACTGAATAATTCATTTGATTAAACTTGCTTTTTTTTCTTTTTGCCAAACATGCCTTGAGATTACTCTCATTGTGAATTGGCATTACTCAAATAAACTGAGTTGAACTGAAATGAAATCAGACTGATAGTGCTGATAGCATTAGCCCACTCAGAAGTCACAGGTAGTGTGAAAGAGCAAGGTCTAACCATATCACTTTTATAGCTCTTAAAGCTACGGTCACAATGGTTCTTACAAACGATTGGTTCGTATGAATCTCCCAGTTCCTATGAAATCTGGAGTCCATAAACATTCATGGATGGGAACATAGTTTCCTACAGCCTTTTTAGGAAGTTGGTATGGCTTCCTAAAAAGGCTGTTGTAGAATGTGCAGCTGTTCAATTCAAGAAAGAAATGTAAGACATTCTTGAGAAAATTAGATGATTTTTTTTCTGCTGCACACTGGCCATAGAGTTCTTATGTTTTCGTAAGGCTGCCTCGGAAACTACCTATGGGATAGTGCAAAAATTGTTGTCGTAAGATGGCCGCATGGCAGCTCTGTGTCCAACTCATGGCAATCTGAACTCGTTGATAGTCTTTCTGCTTTCCTACGGCTTATATAGATTAGTGGTAGCTGTCTAATATCTCCACACATCTTTGTCTTGATCATCACATCTGCAAAATGGCAATAATGCCATGCAAATTACAGCTGCACCCTCTACAGTTGCAGCTACCAGATGAAGAAGAAGATCTAGTGGTTGTGGGTGCTACTTTCGTTCAGGACCAGGAGGACCTGTGGAGAAGACGGCAAGTCTGATGGATGTGGCCATGGATACAGAGGTGGCACCTCTACAGCCACTATGAGACTCACGAATCAGAAGGTGACTACATGGCATACCTCCAGATGGACCGTAACACTTTTGCCGAGGTGTTGCATCATGTTGCCCCATTCATCATGAAAAGTGAGAAGTGTAAGTTTCTGGAAGCAACAGTGTTTCACTGTGATCGATTGTGTAACCCTAAATAATCCACGAACATTGGGCGTTGTTCTCTTAGGTTGTTCCTAAAATATTCATACAGTGGAAGAGGCTTTTAGTGGCACCTTGATAGAAAATGTTAGATATGACCTTTGATGTTGCCACGAACTTACGAACAGGCTACAGACGGTGGATTCTTATAGAGCTGCTTTAAGGATGCTGTAGGAAATGGCCTAAAAATCATTCAGAGGGTGTTCGCAGCTGTTTGAACGGGTCATTGTGATAGTAGCTTTAGCCACAATCATAAAACTATATTTATAAATAAAACTGTTAACTTTTATACTTCCCTACTCTAGTTAGCACAACTCAAGCTGTTTCTGTACACACTCTAATAAACATTGTGACCTTTGTCTCCTTCTTTTCACATTATTGTTGAGCCACAGTTTGTTGTTGGGGAAGCACCTCTCTATTCTGGTGGGGATATTGTTGTCTTGAACCATTCAGTTATAGCAATTATGTCATTTTCATGTGATTCAGAGTGCATTCCAGTCTGTTGCCTCAGAGCACCCCCAAAGAGTTTCTTCAGCTTCCTGTGACCACTTTCTCACAGTCCTTTTAGTCAGATTTCCTCTGAGGCAATGTGTGAGCACAGGGTGTGTAGGTGAAGTTGAGAAGTGCTATATTAGGATGTGTTTGCCAGGTGGAGTACCAGCCAAGGACATGTAAGCATCCCTGACATGTGGTTACAATACATCTAACATTCTATTTTTGACAAACTTTTGAAAAATTGAAAGCATAGCAGAGAGAAAAAGGTTGGGATTCCCCATAAATGCATCAGGGTGTTTCATTTGTAGTTTGGGAGCATCAAAGTTCCCAAACCACAATCAGCAGCTGCAGCCAAATGCAAGGTAAATTGCACACCAAGTAAACTGTCTTGGTAGATGATATGGACAAAAACACCTAGCTAACAGCTCAATTATGGGGTACCATCTGTTGATGATGAGCTCTGCAGTCCCACCACCTTTATTTTTCCCTGCAGTCCCTGCAGCTGGGTAAGAGGGAATTGGAGTCTGTAATTTGTTCCTGAAGCCACATCTCAAACAGAAAATACTATATTTCTGATATCACAAGGTTTCCTCAGTAATACTCCAAACTCATCATTTTTTGCTCATCATGATTGAGGAAAGAAATCTATTAATCTTCCTCTTCCTTTTCTGCATTTTGTTCCTGCTCTACAACCCCAATGTCTGTTAAAAAAAGGTGATACGAAAAGACACAGTTTCTAAGGCATTGGTGTGGTGTCCTGCTGTAACACTACTAAACTGAAATGAACATCTTTGCAGTGTAGGAGTTGCTATTTTTTAACTTGTGTGAGAACAAATAGGTAAGAACTTTCGAGCATCTCCTGGGTTTTTATTTTTCAGTTTTTGGCACCAAATGAAAGCAGATGAGGGTCTAGGCTGACAACAGTGTTGTTTTTGATGTTCAGTATTTATCATCAGAGTGGAGGTAAGTTCCATGGGACAGAGGCCCTAGACCCACAGCTGGATTATCAGAGCAAAGTTTCTAAACTTTTACTAGTTTTGCCTTTTTTTTTTTTTTTTTTTGGCAAGGGGAAAGACATGGGTACATTTTCATCTGAATGTCCTTATTTGCGCATGCTTCAGTCTGATTAAAAATCTCTCACTCAAGTGTCAAATGTTCTTCTTTTGCACTCAGAAATATCTCAGCTCTATACACAAGATGATTATACCCAGGAGGGGAGAAAAATCTATAATTAAAAGTTCTGAAGTCAAGACAGAGTGTGAAAACTTTTATCATCATCTTGATAACTTGATTCCCGTGGCTGTTAAGTCTCAACCCACCTCATAGCATGACTTGGTGATTCGTTCCATCCACCAGAAGTCTCGCTGGCTGCCTGATGTTGCTCTCTGATTAAAATGCCAACTTAAATTTAAGGATGCTGCTGCAAACATCCGTGACACATACACAGACAGAAACCCACAGAGAAACGCACACAATGGTGTAGTGAGCATCAGCTGACCCTTCATGGTTTCTCCTCTTGGTCTGTTGCCCTCTTCTGAATCTTTAGTGAACACAATCACGCAAACTCAAGTACAAGAAAGCAGGTAAAACACTTGATCAGAAACAAGAATTAATTCCCGCTCCTCCACTTTTCTTATCAGCATGTTTTCTTGTAATAAGTATCTGTAGACCACCTCAGTTAAACAAGAATGATGCCAGCGATGAACGACCATACGCAGGGAGGCATCGACTTTTCATTGAGTTGAATACGACTTTATTCATTTTCAAAGAAATTTGAATATTGTAGCACTATACTGGAATGAATTTCAAAATAACGTGAGAATAAATTGCTATTGTCAAAATAAAAAGAAACAAACATTCATATTGCTGCTTCTGTGGGCATGTCTATTTGAGGAAACTCAAATAGACATAAAGTCTACCTGGATTTCCTCTGCTGGAATAAAGTAAAAAAACAACATAAACTTGAATGCATGTTCATTAACAACATCAAATGCTGGTTTTAGTGGCTTTTATCTGGGTCATTTTGCTTTTGCAGGCCAGTTCCAGACCTGCAGGTCGTATGTTGCCAGTCTGATCTGGACTTCCGATTAGAGTAAAAGCTTTCATTGCAGACAGCTGGGATAGGCTCCAGTAGACCCCAGTGATCCTAAATATGACTGTACAAAGCCATGGATGGATGCAGTCATCCTCACATTATTTATAAGAAAATCTCTTTTGGTATAAAATCAGATTTAAAAAAAAAAAAAAACACTCAAAAATTCATAACCAATTAAATGAATGTCAGTTGCACTTATCACACATCTCTGTCTGAAAGAGTTTTGGTAACTACACATGTCCTAAATATTTATGAAAATCATAGTGTGACTCAGAATATGAGCTTCTTGGTACACATGATGTGTATGAAAGACAGAAACAGCAATATCTGTGTCAGATCTACTTCACCAGTGGTAAATATCAGACGGCGGTTCGTTAACAATAATCTTTTATTCACGAGCCAAGATGAAAAAGGAGACTACTGATAAAATATCTTAGACTTCTGTCTCTCTGATCTAAATGAATGATAAGATGAGATGAGATGTGATAAAACTTTATTAATCTCAAGGGAAATCATACTTTTTAATTGTATGAGTAAAGGTCACAGTGCATCAAAAGATAACTTTGTACCATCATCAGTGCAGTGTAGATCTCCTTCCTCTGATGTTTTTTTTTTTTTTTTTCCTGTTTGGCAGGTTTAACAACTAAAGTAACACTAATAAATATATTCTCATTTGAGCTGAAGTGTGTGAGGCGTGACAGTCTTTCTGTTTCAAATTCAATGTAAATCAAATACATCACAAGTTTTTTTTTTTTTTCAAATTCAGGTTAACCCCAGTGAAATTTAAAAAAAAAAAAAAAATCTGATTTATTTTAAGAGAAACCAGGCCAAGGCAGCAGGATTAAAATAAATGCTGCATTAATGTTGATGCCAATGAATAAACAATAAAAGATGCCAAATGAGGTCAAAGTGACAATGAAAAGTAGCTAAAGCTGTTTCCAAATTAAAACCCAAAGCTCTGTTATTGAGAGGACAATAAAGTATATTGGGATCATTTAACCTTTACTCCAAATGTAATGGAGAAGTGACCTGTTAGTTTTATTTTATTATTTTTTTAGTCAGGGGACTTGTGGCAGTAAATTTGGGGTGTAAAACAATGAAAAGCAATTTATGTGTTTCCTTTTTTTTTTTTAATTTAATGCCACACAATCTACTGATGATTATTGTGCACAAATCCACACACGAACACTTTCCCCACTGACTGTTCTTTCTGTCATAACAAATGATTGTGCATTGTTGTGTGTGACATGAATGTATTTTGTCATAATTCATTCACTCATCACTGGCCCTCAGTCTGTGTATCTGTTTTTTTGTCTTTTGAGCCAGCTTGTCATATTTTCTACATTGATAACACTCAGGCTGAGAAGAATCTACAACTAAGACACAGACGACTAAAGACATGTCCTGAGAAGGTCCCGACCATCTGTCCCTGCCAGACCCTCTCTAATTACAACCATCAGATTCATGGACTGATCTTTTTTACACTCATTCGACTAGTTAGAATTTAAAAATATATATATATAATTAGAAAAAATGAAGCTGCAAACATAAAAGGCAAGGCACAAAACAAAAACGAAAACAAAGTTAATTTTACCAGCAACACATTTTTATTTAGTTTTAGTTTTATTAAAAAAATATATTTTTACTTCACAAGACTATTTTTTTCACTGTTACTTTCAGTTTTAGTTTTTAACTGCAATAACTCTGTTTAACACACCCACTGCCTTCTTCATTTAAACTTCTACCTTTTTTTAAAACCATCTAATCCCAACTTTCTCTTATTTAGGGTTGTAGAAATCAGAAAATAAATCATTGAATATACCTAGAATAATCTTTACATACATTAACATTAAAGACTGCGTGTAAAATAGCAGCTGTTCAAAGCTGCATAAGCAGAAATGAGATTCATTATTTGACTGTAAAATATATAAATCCATGATCAGCAGAGAGACAGAGCGCTGTCCTCTGAGTCCTTCGTTAGACCAAAGTGACCTCCAGCACCATACCCCACGTCCCTCCACAGAGACGCAGAAAATCCCTCCGATGTCAGTGATTACTCTGGAGGTAGTGGCACACTGGTGACCCTGTATCTGCTCTTGATGAGTTGTTGCCATGGTGACAGGTGACTGAGAATAAAAATAACAGAAGGATTCAAGAGAAAATCTGAGAAATGAAGTGTGGACATGTCAGGGATGTATGTAAGGCAGATAGTGCAAAGATTTTGTTCATGCCATCTGTGGAGAATCATGGCTAGTAGTTCATTTCATGTGTTCATACGGCACAACGTGTTCTTCCATCCATCCATTTTCTATACCTGCTGAATCCATCTGTAGGGTCACAGGGGTTTGTTGGAGTCTATCACACCTCATTACAGGCTAGAGGCAGGGGTACACCCTGGACAGATCGCCAGTCTATCGCAGGGTCACATACACAGATAAACAACCATGCACGCTCACACTCACACCTACTGGCAATTTAGAATTTTCAATCAACCTCATATACATGTTTTTGGACTGTGGGAGGAAAGCGGAGGACCCAGAGAGAACCCACGGGGAGAACATGCAAACTCCACACAGAACGACTCCTGCCGGGCTGGGAGTCAAACCAGGAACCTTCTTGTTGTGAGGAAACAGTGCTGACCACTAAGCCACGGTGTTACCACAATGCGTTCTTACTTATTGTTTTTCATCTATGCACTATATTAATTCATGTATTGCATTAAACCTTGAAACATCATCCATCCATTCATTTTCTCTGCCTGCTTATTCCAGCGGAGGGTCACCGGGGGTCCACCCTGGACAGGTCTCCAGTCCAGGTCTTTGAACAGAAGTACATTTAGAGTAAACCAACTTCTTCACACCGTCTTTTACACTATCTAATCAAATAGCAGTCTTGACCAGAGTTTTTGTGCACATTACAAAAGTTTTCACATATGTCTTTACTACAAATTATAGTAATAAATTATTACCTATTTATTGTCTTCTTAATTTATTGTTATTTAAAAGTGTGTTTGAATAACACTTTGGTTTTGCACCAACAAGAGCATTGTACATAATTTTGTTGTATTCTTTGCCTATGATGACACATAAATGTTTCCAGTTTCCAATTCCAGTCTGTGACCATCCATCCCAGATTCCTCTGAGTCCAGAAACACTGATGTTACCGCTGAAGAAGGTTAACAAAAATGTAATGTTTTTGCACAGTAAATTTATCAGTTACTTCAGCTCCAAGCTGCTCAAAAATGTTTTCCCACCAAAACCCCTTGTCCATATGTTTTTTTAAATTTTTATTTTATTAGCGTTTGATGGCCGATTGTTGTTGAAGCCTCCCCATCTGAGAGATCTGAGATCACACATTTCCAGATTACACTTGCATCCTTGTCCTTTAAGCGCTGTCATTTTTCCCCGATTCCTTCAATGAGCTCATGATATTATGCACATATTTTAAAATTGCAATGATTTTATCATGCACTGAGGACATATTGGACAACCTCAGCTGATTTTGTCTTCTCAGGACACATTCACACTTGCCAAGTAGTAACATGTTATGACCCTTGTTCCCGATTCATCTGCCGACTCACACTCACATTATTCCAGCCTCAGTCTTCCCCGAGCAGGATTGTTGCTTCTACATACGTCATTGCATCATTATATTAAGTGCCTGTTTGTTTATGTGAAGCACGTGCAGTCTTTGAGGATCAACACAATGGAGAGAAGCACAGAAAATATGATAGCAATGCTACCGGCTTCTTTACAATGCTCACGTACACCTGCACCATGTCTAAGTTCACCTCACCCAACCATTCTGGAGACGAGGAATCATGCTTTATGTGAGGTAATGGAGCACTCACAGCCACACACGAACCAAACTCTGGTGTGAGTGGGCTCTCAAAGACTCGACCTTTCATGCCTACTGCTTTTGTACCTAGGGTGCATTACAGTTATCTACTGACACTTGTTTGAAATGACATCCTTTTCTTTTTCTTTTGTTTCTTTAGGAGCACTAAATTGTCTCTTTATTAACTTGTGTTGCACATTTGGAATGAAAAAAATTGATTTATCAATAGAAGAAATGTAGTTAAGAAAAAATTGTTGGGTTAATGCTATCTAGAAACAAATAGTTAATGTTAGAATAACTGCTTTCAAAAAAATAGGATTTCTTATGTGTAGTAGACGCTTATATTTAACCAACATCCCACAGGGTGAAAGAAGACTGAAAAATGTGATTCCTGTTCTGCTGTGGAAAACACACTCTGCTGCTCAGACACCTGTCAAGGAGACATGGACACGGAGAAGGAGCCAGGAGTGCATTAGTGTGTAAGTGCACAAAAATATGAAAGCAACTATGTGGATTCAATTGTGTGTTTGTCCATTCCTCACAACATGTGACATGTGTTTGTCAGTGCCGCTGGGGTTTTCTTGGGGAAAAAAAAGTTTATTTTATTTTCATTTCAACACGGTGGGATACAGGAGAAAAAATATTAGTGGTACAAATAAATTATAATGGTGGTAGTGGCAGTGGGAACCATGGCTTCCACCACACACACAGACACACACACACACACAGGCTATACACATCTGTCCTCTGTTCTGACAGGAGTGACAGAGTGACGGGGCTGCTGACAGCGGGAGCAGCTCATACTGTAACACAACTCTGATAAAAAGCAATCATGTTCTCTAGAGAGAACAGAAGATAGAAGGATGGAGGGAGAAGATGAGGTAATTGGTCTTCTTTTGGGGGCAGACAGAGAGAGCAAGTTACGCTGATGAAAAGTGGGAAGCATCAGGAGGAATTGAAGTGGCAAGAAAGTCACTGAGGGAGGCAAATAATTATAGTACAACAGGAGAGGTAAGAGCAGATGACAAGTGCACAGCTGAGGTACGTATTTTAGTACCAGATAGTTTCAAATTAATCTATTCAAACAGGTGATCAGACACTGGTCTGGATCCATGAAAAGTCCACAGGACAAGAACTAAATTAATTTTTTAAATATTTTATCTCCAATAGTACACAGGAAGCATATCTAATGCTGAAAATGAGATGGAGACTCATACCCCAGCAGAAATGGGTAGAGGTGCACCAATCTCTAAAACTCACTAGCATCAACAAACTGTGAAAAGAAAGTAGTAATCCTGCTCAGCATAAAATTGTGAAGATATTGAATATCTTGTCATCTACAGTGCACAATATCATGAAAAGCTTCAGGGAACCTGGAGAATAAAATATTGGCTGCCTGTGATCTTCGGACCTTCAGGCATTTAAAACAGATGTGATTCTGGGATGGAAATCACTGCATGGACTCATGAACACTTCTGAGAGCACAGCTTCCTGCGACATCCACAGACGCAGGTTAAATCCCATAAAGAAGAAGCCTTATGTGAGCATGATCGCTGTCAGCTTCTCTGGTGGAAGTGCACGACTACATTAATATCTATGGAGTAAGAACCATGTAAACTGGTTTTCAGTGTAAACTCATTTTCAGCATAGATGAAGATGTTAGTAATCTACTCCTGCCTCTTGCATCAGAGCTTTTACAAATTAAACAGATTTACTATTACTAATGACACTATGATATGTAGAGAGAGCAGGGAGTAGATGGAGGGAAATCTGGAGAGGTGGAGGTATGCTCTGGAAAGAAGGTTAGCTGCAGCAAGACAGAGTACTTGTGTGTGATCAGAGGGAGTAACAAGGATGGATAGGATCAGGAATGAGTACATCAGAGGGATGACACATGTTAGATGTTTTGGAGATAAAGTCAAAGAGGCCAGACTGAGATGGTTTGGACATGTACTGAGGAGGGACAGTGAATTTATTGGGAAAAGGATGTTAAGGTGGGAACTGCCAGGCAGGAGATCTAGAGGAAGACCAAAGAGGAGATAAATGGATGTAGTGAAGGAGGACATGAGGGTGGTTGGTGTGAAAGAAGAGGATCCAGATGATAGGGTTAGATGGAGATGGATGAGTTGCTGTGGTGACCCCTGAAAGGAGCAGCCGAAAGGAAAAGAAGAAATATCTTAAATGTTGGGAATTTTGCGTATTTAGGCTTCTTTTTATGCTTTTTAAAATGTCTGTTAGAAGCAACATATCCCTTCGCTGTAAGAATCCATAGTGATTTAAAATAAAAAAAAGTATAAACTTCCCTTTGGAGTTTGGAGGCATGTGGCTGTCTCCCATCAGGAAGAATTCCTGATAAAGAGGTCTCTCCATTTCCAGTTGTCTGCAGCAGAAACGTTTACTTTGGGATGTCCACAGCCAGATGCAGTTATATTTCGTTGATGCAGAGAAATGTGCTTTGTTTTTTGTATCCAACTTCATATCAAATGACTTTCTCTTCACTTCTTGAATGTTTTGCTAACATTAACAGTATCAGGCACCTCTTTCAAGACCATGCCACCTCTATCACACCCATACTCACTGAGCAAAATAAAAGTTTTCTCTTTTCTTCACTTCAGTTAAAATTACCTATATTTCCACATCTAAAAATCTCTCTCTCATATGTGTATATGTGTCCATGTTTATGTATGATGTGTATGTATAACAGGAGGTGATTGATGTGCAGGTCTAACCACAGATTTAAACAGATTTCATGAATGAGGCCTATTGTGTTTGCATGTTACTGTGACCAATATGAAGATCACATTACATCTTAATTATTTCCAGAAACCAGAAAATTCTAGCGACTTCACCTGATTTCTCTTTCCGTTGTACATCACCCACGATAAGGTGATTCATGCAGACAAAGTAAAATATCTAAATATATCCCCAGCATCATAAAGAAAGTCTTCAAAAAACTTTTTTTCATGAGCAAAGACATAAATATGAGGGAGACAGAATACCAGATTAGACAAGATGTGCAATCAGCATCTCCTCAGAACGAATAATTAATGCTAAAGCGTATCTATTGCCCTCTTTCAAAAGAAAGGATTCATTATTCATGTTTATGTGCTTTAGTCAGTTCACACCCTACCCTGCTGCGAAAGGTGACAAGAAACTTCACACAGGACGAGAAAAGAGCATTTTAATTGGCAATGAAAGGGCATTGTGGGTAATTTTCTTTTGACCGACACTGAAGCGGATTATTGGGGAATTTAGAACTAAAAGCACCAGAAAATGAATTAGAAGAGACAGAATAAATTTGTTATAATCTTTCTGGAAGACAACCAGTTTCATGCAGTTTGACCTAAATAGAAAAAAAGAAAAACACACACACACACACATACCGACTGCTCAGACAAAAACACTCCAAGACTTCAAACAGGAAAATAATCTTTGAAATTAAAGCAGGTCAGAGTCGGGTAGCTCATAATTTTATTAACATCTATGGGGGGTTAGTTTCTCTAAACTTCATCTACTGAATGCCCACTGACACTGATCTTTTGTACTTTTATAGCTGCCAAATTCTCTTTTTCTTTTTGTGGAAAAAACTGTTTTCTTGATATACAGCTACTAACAAAAAGATGAACTTTTGAATCTACAGTATCAGCTATAAACCGCACGGGAGCAAATACATAACTTTGAATGAAGTACAAGCGGTGTTTTCAGGCTGATTTGTGTTTTAATGGATTCGACTTGCATCAATAAGGAGAAATTTAATAACCGAATTCTGAAAGTATCATCAAGATCTCTATCCCTTCCTTGGTTTTTTTGTACGTACTTGTAGCCTTGTGTAAAAATCTTAGTTCAAATCAGCTGAGAAATCATGAAAATTTTCAAACATTTTCAACGTAGAGTATGCAGTGCATCCTGAATGCTGCATTGTACATGCAGCATGTAGGATCCGCTTTCACAAACAGCCTCCGGCACGTTCTCTGATTGCTTGTCTGCTGCAGCTCTGATTCCCCACACCTGTGACGGATTAGTCCAGCCCCAGATTTAATCACTGGTTGATGACCATCTCCTGCTGTCAGAACCTCAGACCAAAGTGAGCCTTCTCCTCAGCCTCTCTCGCATCCTGACACCACATTTTAAATGTTTGCTGCCTTCTCTTTGTTCATTTCTCTTTTCCTAAATAGGTTTTTCGTGCTGTGCATGCTAGATGGCATGTACAAAAACAAAATGCCACCATGGAATGAAAAGCCTTGAAATGTCCAGATATGGTACTTCTACCTACTGATTCTTCCAAAGCTTAGTGTCGTCCAGCTAATCTGTGATGCTAAATAATATTACATTACATTCATTCTTATGAAATGTGTCCAACCATCCTCATTTCTAGCGTCAATGTTGGACATCTGAAGCTGAAAAGACAACCCAGAGACCTCCACTGGGATCCTGTCTCCCACATTCTTGCAGTTAGACCTGGTGCAACTGGACAAGCCCTACTGTGTCACGGGGTTATTGCAGGTCCTAGCAGACTTTCACTTGAAATCTCATTTTAGAGGTGATATCAGAAATGACCAACTCACATTTAGCACAATCTGCCTGCTGCTTAGCAAAGCTTCGTTCTCAGACACTTCCAGGCCAACCCACAGCCAGCCACGGCAGTCTGTTGGTACAATTGACAACACTTATTCTCTTTGAAATATGAATGTTCTTAGTTAGGCCTTTACTCAAAGCTCAGAAGCTACACTCCAAAATCAAAAGGGTGCTAAGCACTAAGTAACAGAAAGGTTAACACTTGCTGCACCTTGTGGTACCATTTGTCAAATTTCAGAAGTAAAAAAATTAAATGCTACTGATACATGGCTCAAAAGGCTGTTCTAGGTAATCAAAAGATAAGGCGTCACAATCAGCTTTTATGATTTAATTATGCAAAATGATAACACTGTGCATTTCACATCAATTAAATTAAATGCAGTTAAATTCAATAATAAATTATTAATCGCAGAAGGGAAATTGGATAAGATCAGTTGACAGATTAAGAGCATGATGTCACTGGTGTCCTATGCTGGGTCAGCTGTAGTGAAACCTCTGTTATCTCCTGCTGTCATTGTTCTCACAGGGACAGCAGAAGGGGGTCAGGATGTCTGTTGAGATTTAAATCTGTTTCCTCACATCCCACAAAAAGTCCTAGGCCAACACATTTCTAACCCTTCATAAACTGTGTAGTTTATTAATAAATGAATCTAAACAGGGACATACTGTGATTGTAATTTGGTCTGTTCTAAAATAACTGGTGTAAATATTCAACTAGCTGAGCTTGAGCCGAGATTACACATTTTCTCACCAGACATTCACTTTTGCTCATCAGGTCATAAATTATAGTTCCGGTGCTTCATTCTTTCACATCAAAGATGAAAGCATGTTGCCATTAGCTATTTTCTTGTTTAAAAGCATTGCAGGGATTGGAGCGCTCACTGATGAACAGCTTTAACAATGCCCCAACCACGGTTCTAGTGGCCATTTATTATTGAGAGCAACTTAATGGCGGCTCACTCAGCTTTGGCTCTAACCTAGATAGGATGTTGTCTCAGCTAGTGCTCCAGTCATTCGCCTCACTTTAGATATGAGATGACACCATGCATTTTGTATAAGTCAAGAGAAATGTGGAAGGTGCGAGGCTACTGATTAAATCAAAAGACTAACCTCAAGAGGCCTGTGGTAAACCCAGAACTTGATAGGACAGCCCAGTCGCAGAATGTGTAACAGCTAGTTTGTCTCGCTTTTTTTTCTGCACTGACTGGACCCACACAAATTTTAATTTCATGTGGTAAATTTTTTTGAGCGCAGGCACACAGTCACCTAGCATGATGTCCTCAGAGTACTCCTTTACCCACCAAGTCATTTTTAAGTGTAGTTATAACATTGTACATTGCGAGGAAGACTGGCATAGATGACACACTAAATTCAGCCTGAAGCAAGAATCCAGAGTTATTAACAGGAAAAGGAATAGCATCTAAAGATGACTATTGTGATATCGCAAAATGGCTGTCAGGTGATAACTTTGTTTAAAATCAGGCATTAACTTTAAGGTAAAGTATTGTTGGATGGTATGCAACGGGACTGCTTTGTTATTAGCAGCTATTAACTGTTTAAGGACAGTTAATGTCTGTTTGCCTCTACTAATCTAAGACATCTATCTATCCATCCATCCATCCATCCATCCATCCATCCATCTTTTAAAGCAGTGTTGTTCAATCTCAGGATCCACTGTATTCACCATTAGTTTGTCATCATCGTCTGCAGAAGTCTGTCAATGACCCAATCATTCTGAACTCCCCCAACCCTGGGCAAAAGAATTAATTTTAAATTGCAATTCCATCCCTTCTGTGTTTTAATACTGGGTGATCTATTGGTCAAGTTATCTGTGATTGACCCAAGGATATTGCCTGGTACCTGATGGGCGGTCCACCCATGCTATGAGGTGTAGCAGCCTGTATGGGAAATGGTAAAACTGAATAACATCTGCTACAGTTTGTATTAATGAGCAGGTTGCCATGGAGTTCCAACACAATTAGAAGATACCTTAAGTCATACCAAAGCTCACAATACATGTGATCACAATACATTTTGTTGGGTAATCTATCTCAGTCAAAACATTGTATACATATATAGATGCATACATACATACATAATGTAACTTCCCCCTCAACCATTTTCTGCAGACAGTTGTCCTTTTAAAACACACGTCCTTTACCAGCCTATAGCTTGATGGTTCAATACAGTAGTTGTGCTTTTGCTAAGACTGTGCTTTTCTAGACTGAGATCTCTGATGTTACTCCTGGGATCTGCTGGCGCCACTCCCCAGTTCAGGGGTTACAAGTCTGAGTGCTCCATTTACCACTGGCACCACTGTTACTTTCACCTTTAATATCTGGTCTGTTTTTTCCTTGAACCCTTGGTATTTTTGCTTCTTGTGATCCCTGATCTTGATGTTTCTGTCATTTGGGATTGCTATTTCTATCATTACTGCTTTCTTCAGGAGTTTCAACTACCGTAATGTCTGGGTGGTTAGCCATCACCACTAGATCAGTCTGGATTTGTAAGCATCTCGTTGGTATATACCATTGACGGTAACTAGTGAGGCTGGCTTCGATTTGGCCTCTAGAGTTGTCTTCCCTTCAAGTTCTGAAAGACTCTGTATCTTGTTGATGTTGTACAGGTCCAGGCATTCCAGTGTCCATGTGAGTGGCATTGAGTCACAAACACAAGAAGTGGCAACCTAGTGGTTACAGAGGAGGGTTTGGGTGTGGCGAACCCAGGTTCAGTCCCTTGGGTTAACAGAGGTGAGCTATTCTAGGGGTTAAAAGCAGAGGACAAGTCCCAGTGTGTTTTGTAAGATATGTACTGACAATAATAAAGCTTATCTTATTTGCTTTATCTTGCAGTCTTTGCAGCTGTCCTGTAAACCCACTGGTTTGCTCCCCTGGTGCTACTTTCAACTCCCTCCAGTGCTGTGCTCATGTGTGGAGCTATGCGGCTACTTATCTTGGCTGCTATGATGCCTAATAGGAGCTTTCAGATTGTGCAGATGCAGGTTCTTGGATAGTAATTGAATGAGATTGCATCTTTCTAAGGGCCCTTAATGATGAGAACTCAATCACCAGATGGGTCT
This sequence comes from Zenarchopterus dispar, assembly GCA_028564865.1. NCBI lineage: Eukaryota > Metazoa > Chordata > Actinopteri > Beloniformes > Zenarchopteridae > Zenarchopterus > Zenarchopterus dispar. The sequence goes on from JAOWBL010023923.1 coordinate 17,148, forward strand.
ACTAGAATGGCTCATTTATGCTGCTAGGTTTTTATGGACTGTCTTTATTTCCTCCAGCCAAAGATTGTGTTTAATCCTGGTCCTGTTAAGACCCTTTTTATTAGTCACTGTGATAACAGGTTCTTGTTTTGGAAGATTGATGAGGTCACCTCTTATAATACCAATGCTTCATAGCTGGTGAATCCATTTTGCTCCTTTCTCCCAAATATTTTTCCAGGACTGTTCAGTCTCACCCTTGAATGCATTGATTCTCATGTTATTACCCTGCCACTGACAATACTCTTTGAATGGTTCAGTGCTTCTCAACTAGGTAACCAGGGGAAGTATGGAAAAACCCATGTTTCTGAACACCTGTGGTATCCTTGATGTATTAAAGTACAGCGACCTGCAGCCATTTTTCACCTGTTTAGGTGTGGTTGTGTCTCAGTTTTCAGCTGTACTAAGTACCACTGTAATACTGGAAAAAGTAACACAAGAGAAAGTGTTAGAGGTCACATGACTGTTCCGAATAAAGAGACGCTTTCTCAACAGAGGTCATATGTACTTAGAGATTGTAAGAGAGCAAGTAGCATCTGTAAGCCCTGATTCAGGATGGAAATCAGAGTCAAACTTCTGGGGCATGCTAAGCTATGCCTGTGACTCAATGTGCAGGGAGGAAAGAAGTCATGTGAACTGTTGAATCCTAGACATCTTTTGCTTTAACAGGAGCCGGTATGAAATGGGAAATCAGAAGAGGTCCAACTGTGTAAAACCCAGGAGGTGTGGGGGTGGGGATACTTGTTCTTCCAAGCTGGAAGTATTATGCATAGTTGAGGTGTATTAATAAAATAAATCAATGCACAGAGTGTATAAACAAATTGTTGATGTCTTTTCAACAACAGTCAAACAAACACTAAACAGTAGGTACGTGCACACACATACAAAAGTGAAAACCTTATCATCCACCTGACTGTATAAGAGTGGAGAAATGAAGGAAGTCAGTCTGAGTGCCACTTAGTCAGACTTATAGTGAGCCTAAATTGAAAAAAATAAAACAACCTTCACCTGAAGGTAAATGGTGCTTTAAATAGCCAAGTGAGTAAGAAGGTTCACAACTAAACCCCTCAAGAACGCTTCAAGATCCTTTCCATCATTTATGCCAGATGGAGCAGGGCCCTCTTTCCATGGGTGTGACAGGGAGACAGTGGGTGGTGTTCTGTGGAATCTAATCATCTGTTTGGACCAAGATCAAACACCCCACCAAGAAAATTATGTTCCATTTTTATGCCAGTCTAAGCTTTCACCACGCCAAAACATCAACATACATGGGAGGTGGGAGGGAAAGGCAATTAATGCAAAAAATACTTTCTTTAAAATAGAAAAGTACTGTAAATGATACACTACAATGGTTTCTTTTTCCTGAAAATTAAAATTCTTTTAATTTCAAAGACATGTGCAGACAAATGATGACAAACACCAATATGAATGATTTGGTTATGAACAAGCACAATATCCTGGGAAGGTAGATACTGTGTACATGCAGGAAAGTATAAACTTAAAAGTAAGAATCACAAGTGTGAGAATGTTTTGTAACTTTTCCACTTCATCATTGATTCATTCAGGCCCTTCTTTTGGTTTTATATATGGTATACTTGATTTGTTTCAATAACTGCTTTGTAAGAGATGTGCACCACATTCTGGTTTAGGAGTAGCTATTAAAAGGTCTTTGTCACTAAAATTTTAGATTTAGGAATGAAATCTGCCTGGCTAGGTGAAGAACAATATCCATGGTCAGGATTTATTTCAGTGTTAATCTGCCACATTGCATACTGACATGTAATTCATTGTTTAACCATGTTTAGAAAGTGCTTCCAGAACTGATGCATGATGCTACCATCTCTTAAATAGTTAAGTTCTGACAAAAGCACCTGCATACGATGGTGTAGGAATGATAATGGACTGAACGACTGACTCTGGGGATTAAACTTTCGCAGGTTGACTAAACCTCCCTGACAAAGTCTATGCTAGGATGCTGGACGGTGGTCATGGATCATTGGACCATGTCCTTACCCTTGTAAGGATACTGGATGGTGTGTGGAAATTTACTACTTAGTCCTCATGTGTCTAGTAGATTTGGAGAAGACTTATCAGATCCTTTGCTACAGCCTTTTGGGTCTCTGTAAAACCTAAGAGAGTGCTTGTTTCGCATTGCCAGCAGTAAGTCAGATCTATTTCTGGAGGGTATTTGACTCCACTGGGCCTGGGTCTTACCCTGTGATTGTGTTCATAACCTTTTTGACCAAAATGTCTAGACACAGCCAGAGGGTTAAGAATTTCCAGTTCAGCTGGCTAAGGTTTACGTCTTTGCTTTTTGTAGATGATGTGACCCTGTTGACTTCACTGACCTGAGATCTCCAGAAGTCAACGGGGGAGTTAGCCAGTAGGTCTGACACAGAATGAGAATCAGCACCTCCAAGTATAGGTCATAGTTATCTGTCAGAATTGGGTGGATAACTCAAATTGGGTTGGAAATAAGTTGTTGCCTCCTGTGAAGAAATGTAAGTTGTGAACTCGGGTTGAGTTTTAAGTGGAATAGAACAGTAGAAGATTGACAGGAAGATGGGAGCAGCATCCACAGTGATGTGAATGCTGTGCTGGCTTCTCATGGTGAAGAGAATGCAGATGAAAGGCAAAGCTCTCAATTTTCCAGCTGATCCACATTTCAGCACCCCCACCACCCACCCCACACCCACAGATCATGGTTTGTGTTTCTTAATGAGCAGTGGGTTTGTGGATACAAGCTGCTAAAATAATCTTTCATGAAAGGGTGGCAGGGCTAACCCTGAGGGACAAGGTGAGATCTTCAGTCATGCAGGATGAGCTCAGAACAGAGTACCTGCTTCGCCACATCAAAAGAAGTCCTCTGAGGTAGCCTCGACATCTGATGTGAATGCTGGCCTAACATGGGAGGTGTTTCAGACATGTCCCACACCTGATGATCCAAGATCTCTCTGGAGAGATGGCATCTCTTGATTGGCTTGGGAAAGCCCTTGCTGTGTCCCAGGTAGAGCTAAAGGGAATGAGTGAGAGATGGATTCCTGGGGATCTCCTCACAGATTTGACTCTTGTCCTAGATTGGGGGTGTCAAACTCCAGTTCTTAATGGCTGCTGTCCTCCATGTTTTAGAAGTTTCCCTGCTTCATCACTGATGAAACAAATGGCTGTGTCATTGACAGACTTGTACAGACCTTAGTGACAACCTGATGATGATCCAATCACTTGAATCAGAGTTGATGCATGAAAACACCTAAAAGATGCAGTACATCAGCCCTCAAGGACTGGAATTTGATGTCTGTGCCCTAGATGAATAGATGAATTTCCTCAAAAAGTGAACATAATATAGCTGTCTGGCTCCTGCATCTCTTTTTATTTAATTTTTATGTAAATGAACAGACCTGTACCCTGTAAAGACACCTAATACAACTATTACTATTCCAGGAAAGTTGGTGTGTGTTCGGTTGTGAGCGGATTAGGACTAAATAGATTTTAAGGTCTGTCAAATTCTCCTCATCTCACTTCTAAAGTTTGCTTGAGCTTTTATCTTTTCCGGTGTTAAATTATTTACACAAAAAGACAACATGACATTCAAAGGAGTCTTAAATTGTGCACACAGAGTTGGGTGGCTTTGTGTCTAAAGGACATGGCATGTCTTGCTGAACTGTACACAATTCAATTCAGCGTTACGAAGAAATAGAAATTCTGGCATTAGAACTTTAAATTAAATTCCATCTTGTTTTTTTCATTTGGTAACACCAGGATGACAGTCAGTACTGACAGTATTCATTCGCACACTGCATGCAAGATAGAAGCTATTTACACTGGTTTCACATATTCAAATAACATCAAAATGATAATATCATTTTCTTTCAATTTATAAACATGTAGTCTATGCAACAATTTTTCACAGGGTCTCAAAATCTGATAATTAAAGCTTTGCCTACACTGAACTCCACATTGCCTCCCGTGCGCTCATCAGTGTGTGATCGAGTGTATGATAGACAATGCAATGCATAGATTCAGTAAAAGTAATCAGAACGGATCTTTTTAGTCAGAGTGCTGCTGCCTTGTGTGTATAGATCAGTGAATGTGGCTTGTAGTGAAAAAGCACTTGAAGAGGTCAACAAGACTAAAAAAGCACTTTAGAATCCATACTGTGTGTTATAGGGATGAAAAATAAAATACTGAGTCGTGACTTTTTTTCAGTGTCATCTGAAAGGTAGTATCCTTTCAAACAGAAAATCTTTTCTGTGTGGGGTTTCTCTGGGTGTTTTGGTTTATTTCCACAGTCCAAACATATGTATCTTAAACGAATGTGTGATTTTTAAACTAGCAGTAGGGGTGAGTGTGAATATATGTGATTGTTAGTATAACTTCAGTATAACTTCATAAAACTGTTTCGAACTATATCCCATACGCAGTATGTGGCCCAAAGTCTCCCTAAACTTAGTTTAAAGCTTATCCTTGTCCTAAAGAGGACACATCATCACAAAAACTAGTTTTGATGGCTCAGCCACAGCTTCACAACCCCAACTCTTCCACACAGGAACAAAGATCCTGTTCAGGTTTTGCATTAAAGGGCACATTTACACCTCATTCAGATGCGGAAATAAATTGTATAAATCGTATATGTGCATTTGCATCTGCAGACAAATCAACTTTTGCTCACTGCGAGTCAGATGTCCTTGAAAATGGGACAGTTGTGAGTTCTTCTCCCGTTTAAACTCTTCCTAATCCTTTGCTGATGAGCTTGAGCTTGTTTACCTTCAAAGTTGTTTCCTCAGCAGTTAACCAGTGGACATCAAAAATGAGTCATTATTAAAACATGACATAAGCAACTCATTCAAAAAAATCAATATAGGCAATAATTGTAATTGTCCATGAAGACTTAAGGCCAAAATACCTCCAAGGGAGATCTAATCAAAAGTCGGCAAAACTAATTTGATTTCTTCGATGTGTTTGTGGTAAATCTTTCCATAAATAGTTCATTTAAAAAACAAAATAGGCAGATGCTTCCTTCTTTGTTTTTTTCATTTGAGTAGATAATTTCAGCTGCGGTCTTTATGATTAAAAATAATTGATTTAGTAATTACAGGTGAAAATGATGTGTTTCTTCGCATATAAAGCAGAAGCATCCAATCGGATCACTAAAGATGCACTTTTAAATACCACACATGCTCTAAGTTCTGGCCACATGTGCTCAGATTTCTCAGGATGCACATTAATCGAAGGTCTGTAGTTGACTTTTCATCAAAACCTCAAAATAAATAAAAATCTGACATGCACAAGGACCCTCTTGTGACAATCAGATCAAAACACAGACTTCACCCCCCCTGCTCATACAATATATCAAAGCCAAGCTACAGGCTTTGATGGTACTTTGAGATTAGCAACTGAAGCTTTCAGATTCTTGTCAGATGAGCAGAGCCGATGTTTAAGGACTAGGTGGGCCTGAAAACAGTGGTACAGTCGAGTAAAGTGACAGATCAATGCAAATGACCTGCTCAGAGACAAAAGTGATAGGAACTGATCAAAGAGCAGGGCTCACACCAGTTTTCTGTGTCAACTGTGTGCTGAATGTGAGAAACATCAAGCATCTATCTACATATGGCTTTTTAATAATTCATCAGGCTGACTATTGGTATAAAGAACTTTACATCTGAGAGGCAAAATCCCCATTAAGTATGCAAGTGCCAGCTGATTAGTAATTCTTTTGTTAACTCTCCAATGACTATGCAATGTTGTGTGAACAGTTTGTTTTGACTGTTATTTATGGGTACAAATACATTTGAAGCCTAAAGGGGACCCCTGCAAGAGGCTGTGTGTCAAAAGATATGTGCAGCGCCAGATCCCACCCTTCAAGAGGACGGATATCAAATCACCTCCATATTTTCTATACTGACAACATTTTATCTCTTGACTCGTCTGAGTAATGCCTTCAGTTCTGGGAGCAGCAGGAAATTTTGAGCCATGACAACAGGCTTGCGTCACCATATTCAAACTAATATAAACAGGTGATGTAGCAGAGGAGAAATATGGAAAACAGAAGTGGTCACGTGTGTGATTAAATAAAAAAGGGAAAATGTAGTTTGTTCTTGTCGCTATGTACAAATCTAACATGGTTTGGGAACAGTGACATCACATGCTTTTCTCTTTGTGCACTCTGTTTGCTTATGTTCATTAATTATTTCTATGTACTCACTATGGGAAACATGGGATTTATACTTAAATTTGTCCAAATCTATGTAGTAAAAATACTTAATAAGTGAGCGTATGGAACTAAAATAAGGGATTGATTGTCAGAAACTCTAAAATAAAGCTTTTACATCATCTCAATCTGACTGAAGCCAAAGTGGCCGATCAGAATTTATGCCCTCCTGCCCAAATTTTCCAAGTGGTTGACTTTGTGGCACAATTGTAAAGATGTGCACAGATTGAGTGAACGTACAGGTGGAGATGAGTGAGAGACAGTTGTGTGAGCATGGCTATGAAACGTTCATATGCTTGGATTTAATTTTTCCAAAAAATATTTCTCAACACTCAAGTTTACCCATTACTGCTCAGAAATGGGGCTGAAATGTACCACCGTGACATGAATGGAGGACTGATATGGTAACAGCAACGGCTTTGAGCTGTGGAGCGAGTTGGTGGTTTGTGACATTCATGATAAGGACAAGCAGTTTTAGACATGCATATATTCACAATTTCAAATGCTTTTAAACAAGTTTTTCAGAGACTGACTCTCCAGGTCAGAGACCTTATCCTGTAGAGGTTATTTTTAGAAGCTGACTGAGGGCTTTCTCCCATCATTCCATGTTAGCCATGTTCTCCCACTCAGTAAGTCATTTCACTGCGCTTTCTTTCTTACACATCATATTGTGCATTCTCTCCTTTATTTCTGTTGTGAATTCTTTCATTTGCTTTTTAATATCTTCTTGAAACTCTACAAAGCACTTTGAAAAATCCTTTTTTTTTAGCTCAGGTTGTCATGCCATCATTTTTCTCCATGTCCTTCAGCTTGATCTGCCTAAATTACAGTCACAAAGGTTCTTAAGAACGATTGGTTCATATCAATCTCCCAGTTCCTACGAAATCTGGAGTTCATAGACATTTGTGGAGGGGGGGCATAGTTTCCTACAGCCTTTTTAGGAACACACTGGCCTTAGAGTTCTTATGTTCTCTGTAAGGGTGTCTTGGACCCTACCTACGGTTTATTTATGGCCATCTCGTGAAAATTGTTGTCATACAGCACCCTAATATGCAACTCACGGCAATCTGAACTCGTTGGTAGGAAGATCCTACAGCTTGCAGCAGATTTGGTCAGATTATATACATGCTGGCTGTCCAATATCTTCAAAAATCTGTGTCTTGATCATCAGATCTGTTTGAAGATTTGTGGAAAAGTTTGTAATTTTCTAGATGGCAATAATGCCATGAAGACTACAGCTGTACCTTCTACAGGTGCAGGATAAAGAAGAAGATCCAGTGATTGTGGCCATTGCTTTTGTTTGGCAGCAGCAGGAAGACCTGGAGAGAAGATGGCGACACTGGTGGGTGCGGCCATGGATACAGTACAAGACTCTGTTCCATGACCCGGACCGCAAGTCAGAAGGTGACTACATGGCGTACCTCCGGATGGACCGTAACGCCTTTGCCGAGGTGTTGCATCATGTTGCCCCATGCATCATGAAAAGTGAGAAGTGTAAGTTTCTGGAAGCAACATTATTTCATTGTGGTCGGTCTAAATAATCCAAGAACATTGTTTTTGTTCTCTTAGGTTGTTGCTAAAGTATTCATCCGTCGGCTCTTCGATGTGACTTTTCATGGTGCGTTCGTAGAAAATCATGGATATGACCATCAACCTGAACATGAACTTAGGAATAGCCTACGAATGGTGGATTCTTATAAGGCTGCCTTAAAGAGGCCGTAGGAAATGGTCCAAAAATCATTCGTAGAGTGTTCACAGCTGTTTGTACAGGTCATTCTGACCATAGCTTAAATCTTCACCGGACACAATGTCTCTCATTTTACCTGTCCGGTTAAGTTTGTCGCCCATGTCTTCCCTCCTTATTTCTTCTCCCCCTCATTTTCAACTGTTGTATTTTTAGTTTGATACGCATTGAAATCTTTGAATTAAGAGGAGTTCAAGACTGAAACTGGATCTCTCTCTCTCTATGCTGTCATATTGTGAAGCCAAAAATGTTTATGATGACAACAGAAAACAGACAAGAGTAATTGTTGGGAACTTTGTGATTAAACTTGTAAACCCACATGTTCCTTATGCAGTTTGAGCTAACCACATCAAGCTTTCAGTGTGTGACTGTCAGTCTGTGATGAGATTCTCAGGGGGGAGAAAAAAGATAATCCACCTGTTCATTGAAGAGGACGTTAGTGATGTCCATGAATGTCACTGCAGCATCTTACTTATTGTCAGAATGAGCATGCCGGTGCATCTTAAACTCCTTTACAAAGTTTGATCGATTATCAATGCCCATCAAAATCATAAGTAAGTTTGCTTCTGATGAGTTTTCATCACACGAACTTGGTAATCAAATGAAATGTTAAAGTCCTATAGTTAGAAGACCAGATATCACTAGTTGGAGTCATCTTTCTCCTGACAAAATCAAAGTGCTGGTCATGTTTCCAGCCTGTGAATATTTCTTCCTTCATCCTCCAAGCCAACATGGTACCTACTGCTCTGTGCACCAGTACGCATGATATCTTGCAATCTTCATCCAGAAGTCATTAAAAGTGACCTTGTAAACTGTTATTTAATTTTGTAGCAACAATAATAGTATTGCTGAAATTTTATTATTAGTTACGAAAATTTAAGTTGTAATATACTGTTTGTTACTAAGTTAGTGTGACAAGTGCTGGCGTGAATTACAGAATTTGTGCATCTATAATAGCAATTATATCATTATAGAGGTTTGAAAAATGGCTGTCGGATTTTGCTCATCTGGATCAAACAGGTTTATGAAGCATAAACATGTAAAGGATAACGCTGGCTTTATTAGTGGATGATATTCTTTTGGAGCAGCACACTCAATCTTTCAGTAAGCTGATGTGTCGTTTAGAGGAATAGAGCTTCATGTCCGATGTCCAAAACACGCCGGTCCTGTCTCTCAACTAGTACGAATGATTACTTTTACATCACAGCAAAAATCCCAGCAGAAGAGGGTCCTGGCTCCTGAATAAAATTACAACTCAAAAACATCATCGCAGGCAAATGCAACATATCACATGTTCCACTCTCTCTGAAGCTGGACAGAAAGAGTTTCGTCAAACCTCCTCTCAACCAGCTTGGGTGATGTTGATGGATCGATCAAAGTCAGCCAAGTGACACTCAGAATTTCAATAAAATATGAACCAGATGGTTTTGTTATTTTATTGTGACACCAGTTACATGTATTTCAGTGAAATACGTTGAGTATTACTTTTTAAAATTTTATTTGAGGCCACGTCGTGCTGCGCAGTATGTGGTCCAGAGTTTAGAAGCTTCAGTAAAGACTTTCTTGTACGAAACAGAGCTCCCCTTGAAAGGAGAAAAAATAAGCTGCTTCAGTGATGTCAGAGTCAGGCTCTTAAATGATTTCAGAGCAAGTCGACACAAATAGTTAGAGAACTTGATTTCATTTGTTGCTTCACTCATTTCTCCATTTAAATTTGAATCTTACAACTTCAGAGAAAGTATATTTCTGAAACAGGTATTGTGTCAAAACTGAGAGCGTAAATAGGAATAAATTCACAGCAAATGACAAATGTTCCCAGAGTAGACACAAACTAGAATATAAACACTGCATACCGATTCATTTATATTAGTTAATGCATGCTGCAATCTGTGCATGGTGTTCCCACCTCCTCATGTGATGAATGAATGAATGAATGAATGAATGAATGAATAACTTGGAACTGTCCAATCAGAATATGTCCCTGGATGATCTTAATATTGTTATAATCACTCTTAATAAGCAGTGCTTTTGAGTAATTAATTTAATAAATATTAAAAGTTAGTAAATCAAGATAGATGCATTTTCAGGATGTTGTTAATTTGGCCACAATTTCAGAACAAACGGTCAAAGACACAGAAAGGCTTTAGCTTAAATTACTTTATAGTTTAATTTGAACCTCAAGTCATCAGGAAGCTCCATGTAGCAGTTATTGGAGGATGCTCAGGTCCTACATGGATGTTATGTTATCCATTTCTGACACTGAAACATTTGAATATGGATATGTTTTCCTCCCTCCCCTACGACCACCTGCCACGAGGTGCCTCTTTGTCTGATTTGCATGTATAACTGAGCTGTACTGAATTGTGCTGACATTTGAACAGATGTCCATATGTTTTACTACTATTTTTTTGTTAATATAATTTTTTTTTACAAAAAACTGTAACTCAGTTACGAAAACTTAATCCATAAGTTCCCTGTGAGGCTTGTAAACACAGTATTTGCAGTTAGTGAGAGAGAAGGAAGGGAGTGTGAAGCTTAGCACATGTTTAAGCATATTTTTGAAGATGTGCCAAGTGTCCCACAATCACGGAGCACATGTGTGTCAGGGGTGAATCCTAGAGAGACTTGGCCAAATGTAACCCTTGCTTCCAACCATTAGTTTTAAGTTCAGGAATGTGCATTCTGTGATTGATTAAAAAAGGAGCTTAACTTCATGTATGTTGTACTTACGAAAGTCCCCTTTCCAGTCTGCCACCAGGGGAGCCAATGATCTCTCCCAAGGTACAGAATATCTGACCCAGAAAGTCCTGCACAAAGAACAGGAAGATTGCTGTCTTCAAAACTGTCTACTCATCTCAAAGGTGTGTCATCGCCTTAAATCTGCTTCTGAATTTCTTTAAAGCTATTTGAATTTTCCCGTTTAATATTCTTATTTAGTTGTCTAATCGACCTTTATGCTCTCTCAGTGGTCTTATTTCCATCCACCTGTTTTCAGCAAACACGAAATCTTGACTTGAAATATTCAAAATTTAAATTCCAAAATTTGGAGAAAAAAATACAAGTAAAAAAATTTATAATATAATATGTAAGCAGTCTTTTGAATGTAGTTTGTTTTGCATTTATTTGTTGGACATTTTCATTTACAGCCAAGTGAAAAAAGATCATGTGAGAGATCAATAACATAATACAGAAGACTACTTCCTTCAAGTAACTGCTGGTGATGACGGGCTGTTCAGAAAGTGGACAATTTTTGATTGTAAAAAAAATTGACATTTTTTTTCCGGAAACACTGTTGAAAAACTTTTATTACATTTTTTTTCTTTTTGAAAAAAAGAACTGGGAGGTGTGGGAGAAGCGTTTAAAATGTTGGCTTACCTTCTGCTCATCAGGTAGGGAGACATTTAAGGGGGGAAAAAAGACACAATTTAGATGAGAAGCTTTAAAAAAACAACAAGAAAAATATAAAACTCTAAACAGTGATCACTGGAGCCCAAAGAGATTCACAGCTGTAGCTATTCACAGAGGATGGAAATTTCCTTCTAAGTTTCTAATTATCCATCTGTATATTTCAATTTATTATCTGACTAAAAAGCTTGTTATCCCTTCCAGTTCTTTTTAATGAGAATTTATTTACTTCATAGTTCTTTATTGAGAAGTTATGAAGGAAAGGGATTAACCTCCTCCACCTCCTGCTCCGCTTCCTTCTCCTGCCCTTCCTGATGACTGATGTATTTATGAACGCGAACCATCAACTCATCAGGAAGGGCAGGAGAAGGAAGGGGAGCAGGAGGTGGAGGAGGTTAATCCCTTTCCTTCATAACTTCTTTTTTCTTTTTTCTGTTTACATCAGACTTTCATGTGCACGCAATTTCCCTCTGCAACAACACACATGTTCACGAGATACTAGTAAGGATGTGTCATTTGTATTAACAACTATCATGTTTGTAAGACCATGTTGAAGCCGGAGTTGATTGCGACATGACACAAATGACTCAAAATGGAGGCAGTCAGAGTTACTGATATTTAGTTATCTGAGTTATCTACATTCCTATACTGATATTTAGTGATATTTTAAAAAACACTTGGCTAGATATACATGAAAAGATTCAATGAGTAGATAGAAGGACAGAGGAGTTGACACACAGCCTTCTCTCTCTTTAACTGTTCCAAAAGTTTGCAATCTTTGGTCATATGACCCTTTATCATCTACAGTAAATCCATCAGAATATGAAAGTATTATTCTGTAGTTTGAAGGTTTTAATGTTAGTTGTGGATGTTCCGATGACAGGGATGTGTTTCTCAGCAGGCATACTGAGCAGAGTACACCTGTCAGGTGGATGTGAACAATGCTCAGCGCACAGGTACAGGCACAAATTCTGATATTGACTCTCATGGCTATAAATGACATGTCCAGTCTAGGAACATATACCATTTGTATCTGATAATCAGAATTTACAATCAGGTTTTGTGTTCACAGAGCCCTGAAAAAAAAAATAATAGGGAGGTAGTATGAATGTGGGATTGGTGTCTTCTACCAAACCCATCTGACCCAGTTGCTAGGGGTAACCCAACTTCCTGTTCATGGAATCCTTTGTTAGTTTTGTTTGGATTGATTACCCGTGAACTGGTGTTCTATTGTAAGAAAATATAAATTTTTGATTTAAATGCAGCCTTTATTCTGTTGTTTGAATCTGTTTTTATTAAGGGGTGCCAATGTTTATTACTATTTCTCATATTTATTGTTCTGTATTTTTCTTCTTCTACCATTTCCGGAAAGACATTCCACACTGTTCAAGCCCTGCAATTTTGAGAAAAACTACAACAAAAGGACCGTCTTGATTGGACTCGGTGTGTTATGATCTTTGGTCCTGATCCATCAAAAGGTATGCCCAAGATTCCCCAAAAAGTTTTGTTTTGGAACCAAATAAACATTGAATTGCATTTGGTAGAAATCTACAAAAACCCTCCCTCTTTGGAGGCCTATTGCTCGGCCAGAAACCATTCAAATTTAAAAGAGTCACAACACTTTGGACTGCTGAAAATGGGCAGTCTAAGTTTTGTGATTTTTCAAGAATCTCATGACTCCACACTGTTATCATTCTAGAAAATATAATCTTTAAAAGTCTGAAACAAACCTCTTCATTGTCCACATTTTTCACTCAACCCCTATAAATTATATATTGAACCCACAATATGACTTTTGTGGCACTGTGACATGTATTTATTATGTGAAATCACTGTAGAGCTAGGAGAGTGTCAGTCGTCAGCCTATCTTTTAGGATTGGAGAGAACAGCAGATCACCTCTTCAGCACATGAATCTTCGCTCTCTTCTGCTCGCTCTAAATCCCAGATAATGACCCCCACCATGATCAACAAATTACATCACTATGGTTAGGGGAGGCCTGTGCTGCACATGGTGAGAGAATTTTGTTAATACCTCTTATCATGGATCCACAATTATCAAACTTGTCCCATTGCAACATGAGACAAGGGGGGGCTCTGAGATCACGCATTCTTACCTTCTGTCTGCTTGGTACATGAACACTCAGTAGCATGGGCACCCCTTCAAAATGTCTTCAGAAAATTTCTAATTATTAATTATTGCTCTTATTGTCATAACAGATGATAGAATTCACCTTTTAATAATTGAAAAAGGGAACCAGATTTAGAAGTGCAAGGGGGAAAACAGGTTAATGGATGAAGACACTCGGTGCTACTTACATGTTTGGAGAGATTGGAGCTTCTGGTATCCACATTGTACCTATAATTGGAACAACAAATATTTTAGTGGGATTCTGATAAAATGCATGTTATTATGAAAGTAAAAAGCATTATGTAACAAAAACATAGATGGAAACATACATGAAAAGAGAAAAAGAACACATACTGTTTATATCACTCAGTCAGAAGTGAGGAAAACAACAAGACATTTACTAATGTAAAGAGGCACTGAAATCCAATTCTCAGTCTAGCTTTTGATCACAGAGGTGTACAATTTTAGAGCTAGGGAAAAATGAGCTGAAAAGGTTTGGAATACCAGACTTCCTTGTTGCTGACGCTGTTTAAGTTGTCAACAAAGTCTACCAGATGAGTCTGCTAAGAAGTAACAAAGAAAACTATTCTTGCACATTGTAGAGGAAAAAAATAATCTGATAAGCAATTTATCACATTTATCATTTGCTGAATATATATAAGTGATTGAGAATGCGTTCAATGTGTGATTCTTATGCTTAATGTGCGATGGTTGGCGGGTTTGTTTACAAAGTCAGCAGCATTTTGTGTCATTTATTGAACCTTTTTTTTGAATGTGAATGTTACTTATGTCTAAATATAGGCCAAGTAGACTACATATGCAATTAACAGACTTTTTTCCCTTTCTTAACCAATATATGCTGTACAAAAGCTTTGCACTTTAATGTTTGTCTTTTGTTCTGTACAAAAACATCTTCAAAATAAAAAAAGAAAGAAAGCCTCAAATGTTTGTAAATTATCCTTTATAAAAAGTGCTGCTTAGAGACTTTAGTTATGCCTTCAGGCAGAGCTGGTAATAGATAGAGATGTTTCAACATTTTATGTCCACAGCTTAAATGCACAGCCGATTTTGTTGTTATATTAAGACTTTAAAATGCAAAGACAACAATGACAGTTAGGGCTCCCCTCCTCCAGCATTTACATCCCACAGAGGCAGCACAATAACATGACAGCGAGTGGGGAAAAGGAACAGTCCCCTCTGTTGTCTTTGGTTTTCAAGCAAGCAAACCCTGGCTCACTGCAAAGTTTGTTCAAAGACAGCTGAAACCAAAGGCAGCAGTATGAGAAGTTTATTTGAACATCTCAAACAGAAACATCCAGCTGAGTGGAAGGAATGTTGGTCATTACAAGATGCACAATGCTGCACCAGCACAAAGGATGCCCCCTAAAATGCAGTCAGCTTTAATGGACTCAAACATGACCATGGGTCTAACTTTGATTTGGAAAAAAAGGGGGGTTATGGGTGGGTTAGGGAGGGACAAAAGTATTGAAATGCTAAATAAAGAGGTGTGTTTCATAGTTCTACTTGGATGCTACAATTCGGCATAAATTTGAAATGTCTAAGTCTCATGGTTACAAAGTTATTGGAAAAAAGACAGAAAATCAATTACGTTTTTTCAATATAAAAAACATTTAAAAATTCAAAAGAGGCCTCAAATACAAAGAGATGTGTCTTATTTGACTCCTTTACTCAGTAATCTGGCTTGAGTTTAGAGTGACTTGGTCAGATGATTTGGAAGCTGTTGAAAAGAAAAAAAACAGCAACGTTTCAGCAGTGGGTAGTTTGTTGATGGTCCCTAAACGAGACC